>BMAO01015919.1:0-152851 GCA_019973975.1 Trichonephila clavata
CCTCAAAATTGGGTGGAACCGAGCCAAATCGTACTGTCACTTGCATGGTGCTCAAAGCTACGGCTAACGACAGGCGTACAATCTAGCCCGATGCCATGATGTATTTCGTGGGCCTCGATCTGACTACGTCAGACAGGTGGCATTAGTAACAACAACAACAACGTTAAATCACAGAACACGAGACTAAAATCTAATGCGCAAAAATGTAATAGAAAAAACTATGAAAATTATTTCGTTACATTTTTAATAAAAACTAAATCATTATTTGAAAGATTTAAAATAAAAATTACTATTTTTAGATAAAAATGTCGGTGATGTAAATTTCACCCTTCTTAAGATCTCTCTCTCTCTCTCTCTCTAAGACGAGGGTTACATTTCACTAACAAAGGAGCGGTATTCTATTCATTTATTTCAAGCTCGTTTGTTTGATTGTAAAAAGACTTTTAAGCATAAAAGTTATTCTTTGTATTCTGCTTGGTTCTTTGATTAATTCCATCAATTTGATTCTTTATATATCGAAAATTATATTTAAAAAAAAATTGTGGGCTTTTAACCATACGATAGAAGTGAAAACTTCTGATTTATTCTGATCAATAGAATCGAATTGTTGGGATGTACTACGTTTCCTTTCACGACATTTTTGTATGCGAGTGTTAAGTAGTTCTCTTTTTCATGCCCATTTATCGGTGGATTTGTTTATTTCATCCATTTTCTGTAAAGGACAATGTTTAAATAACAACGCATTCTTGCATATTTATAGAAATATCAATTAGTCTAATTATTTAAAAATATTTATTTATATGTAAATTATTTATGTAGATTATATTTATAATATATGCTTATAAGGTACTTATGTACTATCTCAACAATGTCAACTATCAAAGTAGCTCGCCAAGTTGGCAACTCTAATTTTCCATTTGTAGTACACACCGAATTGGTAGCCATGTGCTTCCTTTCATTCCAATACCATTAAGATACTACGTAAGTACCATTTATATAACTTATATAATTCCGTATACTATGTAGGGCTAGGAAAACTTATGCTCTGAGAGCCCCGTTTACTTTTCTTAAAATTCTCTAAGTAAACAAAAGGAGTATGTTCGTATTTTTCCCAATAAATGTCGCGTCAGACTGACCATCTGACCAGAGCATCTGCTCATGCACCTCTGGGCCTAAGGTCACGTATACTGATATGGGCACTCTAGGCCTCGGCCCTCATGGGCTGTGCGCCACTGAGATAGTTTAGAATAAAATATACTCCTACTGTACCTCGAAGTTTAAAATATTAGACTCACATTTTTTTCTTGAAGTTCTTAAAATGACAAATTTACTTACGTAATTGAATATATTACAAATTATTTTACAGTGACGTACTAAAACCCATCAAACAAAATATGATAGGATTTCTCCCACAAAGAGTTAAAGCCGGTCAAAAAGTTTAAGGCAATCAATTAACAGTCCTTCGTAATATTTTTTAAAATTAAATCTTAGATTTTTATTTGATTACCTGAAATAATGTCAGTCTACATAATTGCTAAGTATTAAAATATTTTTTTACCTTCTTATTGGACTTGTTTGTATTATTATTATTATTATATTTTTTTGATAATGATTCTGGTCAATGTCATTCAGGAAAGATAAATTTTTATTTATCGCTCGTAATCTCTTTACTCATAAAAAGATAAGTTTGATATCTATTTAAATATTAAATGGAAATTCATTGCAACATTTGATCAACAATGGTAGTGCTTTATCTACTCTTCTATATATATATAGTAAGAACCAAAATTAAGTATACTTACATTAAGGAAAAAGTTAAGCTTTTTCTCTTCGTAATACAATATATTCAAAATTTCAGTAAGTCATAGCAATTGATTTACTTCGAGTAGATATCGAAGGTATATTTCAAAATTCAATTTGTACACTTCTTTATTCTTAAAAGGCTTTTTCCAAAGCCTTTTAAGAATAAAGAAATCTTCTAAAATTTTAAAACGTGTCTTACATTTTATGCATTAAACATATTGCCTATTGCAAATTTGAATTTTTTTTTCTTTTAATAAAATTTTACTGGTGTGTATATTTTTTTTTACATCTATCCTCTTGATAAAGCCTTCACTCTCCTCACACATTTTTTTTTACATCTGGAGAAATGCTTGGGTTTAATATCATAATAGAATGCAATTTTAAGGAAATTTTTAAAAAAATAAATATTGTAATACTTTTTACAAATCATATATTCTCAGTTATAAAAGAAATTATCATAACATGATAGAGTTTTAGGGATAACTTAACAAACCTGACAATATACTGGCAATGCATTTTAATTTACAAGAGATTTTGAAAATACTTAATTATCTACTAGAGAATATTGTTTTCAGAATATTACTGAATATCATGAACTTTAAGTTCGATAAAATTAAAGACATTCACACACACACACAAAGCGCATTATCCATACAAACATGTATTACCTTAAGCATTTAGAAGTTTTAATAATGTCCCCCCCCTTGAACTTGCATTATATGTTTAACTAAGTTTTCAAATTGATCATTTTTACATTATTTAACGTAGTTAAAACAATTTGCAATATAATTAGTTTTATTAAAATGATAATCTGCCTCTTTTAATAAAAATGGCGGATAATTTTAAAAATTTCGACATTATTCATGGGAATTTATGATGGTTTTTAAGAAAATCAACTATTAATCTTTTAGAAAAATTGTATGTTTAACAAAGCTACTGGTATGCTTTATCTGTTATGTGATTATTATACAGGGTATACGGTCTTAAAGTAACCAAAAGTTACGACTTATTATTACGGAACGCCGCACCAGATGTAATAAACTGTTCATCCGTGGATTGGAAACCCTTCCAAAATTTTTTGTGTCTAGTCAGATCGGCCGCACGTGCGCGCATTACTAGACAATCGTAGACGATATACTTGTTACATTGACTGTATTAGTAAAGATGTGGACGCCACAGCAAAAGATGCAGTGCGTACTTTGGCTGACAGAACTTAAATCAGTCACGCGTATACAGTGACGTGTTCGAACAAAATGGAATGTCGATCCTCTGTAGGTCGTGTGCGTGATTCATTTTGTAGGAGTTCTAGTAAGTCTATTACGGGTAAGCCAGTAATGACCCCGTATTCGGTTCGGACACATCGCTGCACACGCTTGATGGATTTAATTTCCGTACGCACTGCACCGTTTGCTTGGCGTCCACATCTTTACTAATGAAGTCAGTGTAACAAGTTTATCATCTGCAATTGCGGAATAATGGGCGTACCCCCGGCGGAACGGACTAGACCCAAAAATCTCGGTTTCCAATTCACGAAGAGTTTATTACATTCTGAAGGGTAGTTCCGTAAAAATAAACCAAGACTTTTGGATACTTTAAGGTATGCGACTACCCTAAAACTGTGAATTTTGCCAAAAAATTGACAATTTTTTTACGATTTTATTTTAAGGGCGATCTTATTAGCTTTATAAAAATACCAAGTTTATCATTTTTCGTTTACTAGAACAAAAACTACACGTGTTTTAGTGAAAGCAGATGCCATTACTTTAAGCAAGACGTCATACTTTAAAACGCGTTTTACTCGAAATGTGACTTTTTGAAAATAATCAAACGGGGTCAGCGATTGATGAAAAAGTTTTGAAAATAATTAACTGAAATCTTTTGTGTAACTTCTGTATAATAGTAGAATTGTTTTAACCTTCAGATTTATTAATCACTGTTTTATTACAAAATTTACAGTCCCTTATGTGAATATAATCACTGTTTTTTTAAGCATTTTCATATACTAACCGAGATAAAGTGCTCTAGTTCTTGTAAAAAAAATATCTCTTAACCTGAAGGTCATTTCAAAATTGAATAATATAGCAACACGTTAGATTGAAAAAAATTGAAAATTTGTTTATAAACCTTTGTTGCAGAATGGGTCGCGTTTATACTATTTTTTGTCAATTTTTACCTATTTTTTTCCCACTATAGTTATAATGATTTCTTTTACTCTTCTTAATTTTAGCACATTTTTCTTAAAATGCACTAAACAAATTTAAAAATAACAAAAAAAAATCCCCATACCTCCTTTTTTTTAAAAAAAAAGTTTGTCGCAACCAGTCGGATACCCTTAAGCCCCGACACCTTGTGTAATAATACACCGGTGCACAATGTTTAGGGAGGGACTACAAATGGCTATATAGAATAAAATTGAGGAGATGCTGGAAACTGAAAGTGGATAAAAAAAAACGTTGTCACAGGATTCGGACATTATAATGAAGATAATTTACTGTGCTCCAGAATACAGAAGGATTTGAATATCAATAAAGACTACAAACTTTCACTTCATGCAGGATAAGAAAAAATATTCATAAACTGGGAACAGATGTATGTTTATTCATAGTTTCCTCCAGGGTTTCGAAGCGCTATAGTAAAAAAAAAAACTAAGACAAGTACAACAAAAAAGAAAATTTTAACGAATGCAGAAACACTCGTTTTGCTGCTGATATTAGTGGCTTTTTATTTATAATGATGGTTCACTTGTGGACTTCACCCAGCTGGCTGGCTTTTTTTGTGACCTTTTTTCCTTTTACCTATATGTTGGTTCGCTTACGACCCACTTTGACTATGAAGTCGAAGTCATCCATTTAGCCCTTCTGCAGTTTTCTGTCCGTCTCTCCCCTCCTGATAAGGCTGTAATTTTATCGGACTTAAGTTCTGCCTTTCAGGCCCTGACAAGTAACCTAGTACCTACAAGTAACCAAGTAACAAGTAACCTACAATAACAAGTAACAAGTAACCAAACAAATGTTGATTTCCAGTGGGTATCATCCCATTCTGGTCTTTGTAGAAATAAGATGGCGAACCTCTTAGGCAAAAGAGGCAAGGATTTTCTCCAAAGGTCTTCCAAAAATCTACCCCGTCACTCAGCTAAGCTCGAAATTAATATGATCTATAAAATAATGCTTTCGGAGTGCAGCTGCCCGTGCCTCTAACAATATACCTTTAACCGCTTGCCTGATTATCCCGAGTTATCTCGGGTTTGTATATATTGCAGTTAATTATTATCCCGAGAAAACTCGGACGAAGCTGAATTTGTCAATACGATTTGTTTTATGACGGTTTTACTCGGCCTGGAGGAAATAAAATGAAATATTCAGCTTTGATTAGTAGTTTGCCAAGGATTGTTGGTTTCGCGGTTCTTATAGCGGGACTGGTCACGTGTTTTCCCTATTATGTAGTACACGTCGGCTTGTGGATTATTAATGTATAAAGAAGGATAGTTTCGTTGAAAAAAAGTAAAATAATGGTGATGATGCAAGATAGTGAAAGCGATGATTTCTTAGGTAGTGATTATGAAGAGGTGAGCATTGAAAAAACTGAAAATTATTCTTTTGTATGTAGCCTTATTGAAGACAATTGTATACCCTTATTAAGACAGTGTACTCTATGTTCCCGTAAAAGGAATTCCAGAGATAAGCCAGTAAGAAAAGAGACCAGATACCAGTGTACAGAATGTCAGGCATTACTTTGTGTTGTCCCTTCTTTCAAAAACTATCATACGAAGACTAATATTTGACTTTTTTCCATTTGCCCGAGATAACTCGGGATAGTAAACTTATGTTAAAACTAAATGCTTTTACACCGTAAAAAAATTAAAAATTCAACTTAAAACCTTCATATTTTGTTTTATTTCATTTCTTGTATTTAATAATAAAATAAAATATGTGATGATTTTTTGCAATTTTTTCAAAAACATTTATAAGGGAAGTGGTTAAGGGTGCTATTAAAACCTGACAATGTCTGGGACTCCTCGAACTGCAGCTGAGAATGAGTTTAGACTATTGATAGGACATGACTGCCGTTGAGCTAATTTAACTGTCTCGCCTGTATGTGTTTTATGAATTCTGGACAAGTCAAGGATCCTGCTCATTCGGACGTGTGCTCTGTACTGAAGAATTTAGAATGCATTGTAAAAAAGTGTTGGAGAGCTCGTTACCTAATGACCTGAAGATTAATGGCTAGGCATTTGATAAATAAATAAAATAAGAATACACAGAAACAATTGAAGCTTTATTTACATACCTTACAGGTGTTCCACGTGGGAAACTATAGTTACACCATACATCAATGGATTAATCTAGTTTCTGTCACATACTCCATTGACATTATTGACAACATGTGTTATCCAGAAACTTGCTATTTTACTTAAAACCAAGCTTTCGTTCCCACCTTTGGCAAGTTGTGCAACAGAACTGCTTGAAAGGATAACACGTGATGTTAATATAACGGTGATATTACTATGTGTTGTGGAGTGTGACAAGAACTAGACTATCGCATTGATGTATGCCAAGGTTTCACAATTAGAACTTCTGTAAGGTATTTAAATAAAACTTGCATTGTTTCTGTATTCGTTAAAACGTTCTTTCTTGCTGTATTCGTCTGAGTTTTTTGCTACTATAACACTTCCTACACCCGAAGAAAATTATAAATAACCCTGTACAATAGGTATTGGGATCTGAAGTCTTCATCTCTCAAACTCCTAACTGTTTCGGTAAACAATATTTCTGCAGATCAATAGGGCAAGATAATGAAGTTATTTATCAATTTTAATATGCAATAATAATATGTCAATGATAATATATCCTATATCCGATGTGTGTCCTGAAACTAAGTACCATTTCGTTCTACCGCAACTGCAGTGGTAGTTTTACAGTTCATTCCTTGCGCACACAAGTCTTTGGTTTATTGTCAGTCCAGAGACGCTCTTGCAGCCACGAATTGTGTTCTTTTTACACGTGTTAGGGAGCGTTCAAAATGTTTAAGACGAGTGCCGTGCCCGCCGACTGTGAAGTGTGTTCTGTAATCCGTTTTTTAAACACAAGCGATCGTCAAATTGTGTTGCTGTTGTTTCTAATGCCACCCGTCTAACGGTGTCAGATCGAGGCCAACGAAATTCATCGTGGCAAGGGGCTAGGTGTACGTCTGTAGTTAGCTTTTTGGCTTTGAGCACCATGCAGGTGACAGTACGATTCGGCTCGGTTCATACACGATAGATGGCGACATCACCTATCTCCACCTCCACAATTTAGGTATGAAACTGGAGGAGAGGGAAGTATTCTCCAGGCCCCTGCACCCGTGGTTTCAGCTGTGACCGCCCACAAGATATTCGGACCCACTGATTTAACTAGCTCCTATTCCATGTGTACTCGGAGGGTATTTGGTGGCATTTGGCATCGAACGCAGGCCTTCCGGTCTGGAGTCCGATGCTCTAACCACTAGGGTACCCACGGTTTTCGTCAAATTGTAGAGATTTATGATGAAAATGTGAAATGGTGAGAAAGTGGGTTCAACAATTCAATTTTGATCCCACCAATGCTCATATCGAAGAACAGAACAGGCGGCCTTATGTTGTTCATGATGGTTTGGTTGAAAAAGAAATGATGGGCTGAATGAGAAAATTCATGAAAAACAGACGATTCACAATAAGGTGTTGCTTTTAAAGAGCTCCCATAAATTTCAAAAACTGTTCACAGGGGAAAGGGTCTAGGCATGATGGATTCCCAATATGACAAATCACTGAACGATGGTGTTAACACAGTAGAACAGTGCTTCTCAGACTTGCAATATTTGCGACCCAATATTCAATCATATTATTCATCGCCCACCCCCTCTCCATGCAATAACAATGTATTGAATTCAATACTACTATACATTGACGCTAAAGTTACATTACGACTTTAACCTTTTAAGTGCCACTGGCGTATATAAATGGCCTGCTTAATCAAAGCGTTAATTGCCCCGGAGTTATACAGGGTGTCCCAAAACGACCGCATAAACTCTGCACAGCTAAATTCCTCGTTGGGAGTACATTAATACTGCCCAAAGAAGCGTTCCTGTACGATCCATAGTTTACGAGAAAAATACGAAAAACAAAGTATGACGTCACTTCCGGTGCAAGAAAAAACACTTTATTGAACATATTAACAACAGTATATGCACAATTTAAGACAGATGTTCAAAATGTCCACCATGCATGTCGAGGCAGGCTTGAGCACGCCGTGGAATGGCTGTCATCACACGTCGCAGCATCGTGGAGTCCACCGAAGTACAAGCAGCATGCAGACGAACAACTAAGTCCATTTGTGTTGTCACTACGTCTCGATACACCAGTTCATTGAGATGGCATGTCGCAAGTACATGTCGCAGTAGTCACTGCCGGAATATATGGCCACCATACGAAGACTACCAGTAGTTGCAAGATGCAGCCTTTTAAATACCCATTCAACGGCGCCTAACGTCATTCCACGGCGCGGGCATGCATGATGCGACATGAACGACGAACGTTTTAAACATTATCGTCTGGAAAGATATGGAAATACTGTTATTGATATGTCCAATAAAGTGTTTTTCTTGCACCGAAAGTGACGTCATACTCTGTTTTTCGTATTTTTCTCGTAAACTATGGATCGTACAGGAATGCTTCTTTGGGCAGTTTTTACGTACTCCAAACGAGGAATCTAGCTGTGCAGAGTTTATGTGGTCGTTTTGGGACACCCTGTAAATACGACTTTCCGAAGTACGATTTTCTCTGTGCACTACCACCCATAAAATTATTCCGAAGGCCTTGAAATGCAATAAAAGGTCCTTGACAGTGTTTGCGAAGAATTTACTTATTTATTCCATTTCATGCCCTTCAATACATCACATACGCATGCTTACGTCAAAAACGGTGGCTTTGGGAAGCGAATAACCTAATTTTTAATCGACAATTAAGGGATTAATTTTAAACCGTACAAATTATCAAGATAAGTGTTAATTTTTGCTTACAATTTTATATATGACAGCCTAAGGGGTCACTGGAAATTATTAAACTTGTCTTTAGTTTAATATTGTGTTAAATTCATTATAAAATACTTTGTGCAGTATTCATACAAGTGTTATTATATGAGTGCAAATGTGTTTTTTATATTTTATTATGTCAGAACTATTTTGTTTGTTTTCTTTCAGTAAATTAATAATTATTTTCAAATAACCTTTTGTTTTCGACTTTTCGATATGCTCGCCCCCTCCTTGTATTAGAGTTATCAAGCCCCCTGAGGGAGGGCGCTTCCCACAGTTTAAGAAACGCTGCAGTACAAAAATAGTTTCCGACATGCTTTTTTATGTAAAAATAAATTCTGGACGCGTTTCTATTGTTTTTTTTTCTTCCTTTTCTAGCAGAATTCTTTTTAATGGGTAATATACACGAAATAAATAGATATTAATTTATAAAGAAAGGTATAAATAATAACTTTTTTATAATAATGTACAGCGCTAATGAATTTATAATTTGTTTCATGTGGTCCTTCAGAACTTTCAAAGATAAATATCCACACACATTTAACGAATTTTTCTACGTAAAGAGCTTTATTTTTTCGCCAGGATTTACTGATACGTTGTGTCTCAGGGGTGTTAATTTTGTCTGGAGGGGTGAAAATATAAACAATTTTCAAACAGGTATACTACTTTTAAATTTAAATTAAATAATTCCAATTTCTTGGACATTATTTACAAAGGATTTTGGTTTCAAAAAAGTACAAAATGTTTGAAATATAATCATAATTTAAAAAATTATAAGCATATATCAATAAGAAATAATTTTGTAATAAATATTAAGTTATTTTTGCGTTGCGCACGCTATTTTCCAAAATAATAGCCTTTAATGTATAAAACTTTATAGAATTATAAAATGTATCATACTCTTTAAACCCTACTAATTTAAGAATAATATATCTTTTGTATTTCAAAATATTTGAAAAATATTGAAATTTTAAAAAAAAATTTGAAAATATATTTTTTTTTTACTTTTAAAAAATATAATTTATTATACTATTTATTTAAAAATACTACGGTGTAATAAGGATACATTTAACTTTATAAATACACTTATTTCTAGAAATTAAAGCTACTATTTTAGAAAATAGCATGCGCAACGTAAAACTTAATTAATATTTCTTATGGAATTATTTCTTATTTTCATATGCTTATAATTTTTAAAATCATGATTATATTTTAAACATTCTACACTTTTCTGAAGCCCCATTCCTTTATAAATAATGTGTAAAAGATTCGAATAATTTAATTTTAATTTCAGAGAGTTATATGTATTTGAATATTGTTTATATTTTCATCCCTCTAGAGAAAGTTAACCCCTGAGACCCCGTTAAATAGAAATCTGACTGTATTGTCAAAAATAGTCTTTCTTTTACGATACAATTCTGTGATTCTATTTTACAAATTATTCCCAATTTTTACCCTTTAAACATCAGAAAATAACACCATATCCCAAATCTAAGAGAAATAAGCTAGGAGTTGAAATACAAAATAGATGAGGAAATTCCATTCCGAATTCGTTGAAGGTTAACTCTTGTGACAGCTGCGCATTTGAGTGGGACTATAACTACGCCACAGCACAGCGTTTTCTTACAAAGGAAAAGAGAAATCCTCCGAGGCAACAAAAGGCCCTTACCAAGAATAGCAGTTGTATTGTCCTGTCCTTAAAACCACTAAGCAGACTGAAATTTCAGGGAAGATGTTGGTAAAAGTGAAAGAGATCCTGTTATTTCTTCATTGTTAAAACGTATTGTTATTATTTTGTTGGTTTCATCTCGGGAGAATTTGAAATAGTTTTTCTCTTTCTATATGTATATATAAGTATGCATAAATAGCATTTTCCAGAATGAATGATTCGTCGCAAAAAGCATTAGATTTATTACACAAAACATTTATATATATATATATATATATATATATAATATATAAATGATTGTTTGTATATATAAAATCGCTTCACTCCAACGTCGTTCAAACGATCACTATGAAAATTGGTATATATGTGAATTTTTTTGGGTAGAAGTTTTTTGTGCTATCGTCTTTGTTGAAACTTACCACCAGATGGCGCTACAACAAAGCAACTTCTGCACCATTTAATCAATCGCCACGTTACCAACGTGGTCACCAAAAACGAGGCCAACTTAATCAACAACATTTCGCTACGTTTCCATTGAGTCCCCGTTATAATGTATGGAACGTCAATGCATGCGAATATTATAATTTTAACATGAAAAAAACACAACTGAAAGTAATATTAACGTATTACACATCCGAATATAAATTATTTACACTATTTTAAGTGCTCTTTACACAAAGTTTGCAACAATGTGTTACTTTTGCTGAGTATAGATTAGCTTCGGAAGGTGTTTTTTCAAAAATCAAACTCCAAAAGAGTTTCGGACCGTTATTAATAAAAATATCCTTTTAATCAGCTGTCAGGCTTTCAGCCTTTAAATTTAACAAATATGGTTTTTGGTTCAGCTAAAACATGTATATATATATATATATATAGTATAATAAAATGAAAAAATAACAATATAAAAATATACAACCAAAAAAAGCTAAGAGATAGAAACCAGTTTTTAAGACAATAACTATAAAAAAAAATGGAGGAAATGTATATTGTACAAGATTTAAATAAACGTATGTATAGCAGGAAACAGAGTTAGAACTTTAAAGTGGAAGAAACCAAAAGAGTCAATGGACTAAAATGGAGATCTATTATGATTTCTAAAGCTGTTGCTGAATTAAGACCAGCAAATTAGGTTTAAGTATACTTTTTGGATCCACCTTCCCGTACAGCAGAAGTTTTCGACATAATAGAAAAAACAGAGCCATATTGAATAGTTAGGCCTAAAACTAACACACGTGTATTTTGTGACAGACAGAAAAATAAAATAGAATTAAATTAAATTATGAAAGGAAAGGTTCCTTTCAAAGAGATGAATATAATATAATACATACTTTTTGCTTACACACTTGAGGATGAGGTCAATATTTGATGGGAAAACTTTTGTTTCCGCCTATTCAGCTTGGATACTACTTGGTTTCGAAATACAGCCATACCTCCATTTTACAAACCTCTATTTTGCGAATTTTTTCTTGGAACTAAGAACAATTCACGATTTTCTTCGTAAAATAACCTCCAAAGAGCGAAGTGTGTTTTTTATTTACGTAACTTTTTCTCTCGTGATTCGATTTTTTCCCTCCCTATTTTTAAATTATTTCTGGAGCTTTGTCTGATTAAATGATAAAATCATTTGTTTGTGTGAAATAGTTGAACGTGGATAAGCCTGATTGATTGATTGAGTGAATATTAACGTCGCACGGATCAGCTACACGAGGGTTTTTGGCGACGGACCGCGTAATTTGTGGATAAACCTGAAGAGATTTGGGTGCATTGCAAAGATGCAAGACGTATATTAGGAGAGGAAACATTTTTTCAAACACACAACTTTAACGAAATTAATACACTTTACCAGTAATTAAATTAAAGGGTGCATGTGATTAAGATTACTTGTGATAAAAAACTGTATGTTTAAAATTACTTGTAAATTAAAAATTAAAAAATGTCATTCATTCTAAATTTAAAATAATTTTTTAAAGTTAAAAATGCAGTGTATTTATTGACAATGTTCTTCCTTTTTTATTTTTCTTATAGACTTCTTTTTGATGGATTTGATATATAAAACAAGTAATATAAAAAAAATAAGTCAATTACTATTTAGGTCAACAAAGAAAAGTTTTATTATAGTTATTTTGTATTAAATAGTTACAATTAATATAAATATGTATATACATATGTCAGAATCACAATATTAAGTGACAAAACAGAAAGCGATTTTCCTTGCACAAATTTCTTTTCTATATAGGGTGTTGGACTACTTTTTTTTGTTTGTTACTATTTATTTATTATTTAAATTTTATTATTCTAATAAAATAGTTTAGTAAAAAAGAAATCACATTCTCTTAATTTAGGTCATCCCATGTGGGGTTCGAACCCACGACCATTGAATTAAAAGTCGAACGCGCTACAGGTGCACAAAGAACGATTTTCTTTTCTATATATACTGTTGGACTATTATTTCTGTTTGTTCCTATTTATTCACTTTTTAATTTAATTAATGAATTAATATTGAAAAAAACTATATTAACACATCAAGTGCCATCCACTACAATTTTTAAAAAAATGTATTTGAAATGGAATGGATGAATAGAAAGTATTTTATTAAAGACTGAAAATTTGAACAATATATATATATATATAAAGGAGAAAAAAAAAAAAAAAGAGAGCGACTCACTGACTGACTAATCATGAAATCTCTGGAAATATTCAACCTACAGACTTGAAATTTGATAGACATGTTCCTTTGATAGAGTAGACATCGCTAAGAAAGGATTTTCCGAAATTCGAAAAGCAAGGGGCGTTACGGGGGGTTAAGGGCTTTAATAATGAATGTTTCCATGTTTAAACTACTTGATGTACAATCTTGAAATTGGGTAAGCGGATTCCTTTCAGAGAGTAGAGATCCTCTACAAAATGAGTTTGCTGAAAATCAACACCCAAGGGGCGTTGCAGGGGCTTAGGGGGCGTTATAGATAATTATTTCCATTTTTAAACTATTTGACGCACTGTCTTTAAATTTGATATATAGATTCCTTTCGTAGAATAATGATCAGTTACAAAACGGGTTTTGTGAAAACAGACTTCTAAGTGGCGTTGCGGGGCATTAAGGGGCGTAATAGATAAATATATCCGTTTTTAAACTACTTCACCTACTTGCTTGAAAATTGGTAGGTAAGTTTCTTTCCTGGAGTAAATATCCGCTACAAAATGGGTTTTGGGAAAATTGACCCCTAAGGGGTGTTGCGGGGGCGGGGGGTTTAAGGGGCTTTATAAATTCCTATTTTTAAGTTATTAGACGTACAGTCTTGAAACTTAGTAAGCAGATTCCTCTCATAGGGTAGAGATACGCTAAAAATGGGTTTCGTGAAAATTGCCCCCAAGTGGCGTTGAGGGGACTTAAGGGGCGTTATAGATAATTATTTCCATTTTTAAACTATTTGACGCACTGTCTTTAAATTTGTTATATAGATTCTTTCATAGAATAATGATCAGTTACAAAACGGGTTTTGTGAAAACAGACTTCTAAGTGGCGTTGCAGGCGAATTAGTGGCGTAAGAGATAAATATTTTCGTTTTTAAACTATTTGACCTACCTGCTTGAAAATTGGTAGGAATGTTTCTTTCATGGAGTAAATATCCGCTGCAAAACGGGTTTGGAGAAAATTGACCCCCAAGGGGTGTTGCGGGGGGTTAAGGGCAGATATAAATAATTATTTCTTTTTTTAAACTATTAGACTCACAGTCTTGAAATTTGGTTAGCAGATTCCTCTCATAGGATAGAAATACACTGCAAAATGTGTTTTGTGAAAATCGACCCCTAGGTGGTGTTGCGGGGGTTCAAGGGGCGTTATTGATAATTTTTGTGCATTTTTAATTAATTAGACGAACAGTCTTCAAATTTTGCTAAGCAGATTCCTTTCATAGAGTGCGATTCCCCAACAAAATGGGTTTTGTGAAAACAGACCCAGAAGTGGCGTTGCGTGGGCTCAAGTGGCGTTATAGACAATTATCCCCATTTTTAAACTGTTAGACGTACAGTCTTGAAATTTGATAAGCAGATTCCTTTCGTAAAGTAGAGAACCGCTACAAAATGGGTTTCGCGAATATCAACTACCAAGTTTAATTTCGGGAGATTAAGAGGCGTAATCGATAAATATTTCCATTTTAAACTATTTGATCATCCTGCTTGAAAATTGGTAGGCATGTTCCTTTCATGGAATAGAGTTCCTCTAACAAAGAGTAAAACGAAAATTGACCCCAAGAGGTTTGCGAGGGGTCAAGAGGAGTTACAGAAAAAAATTCCTGTTTTTAATTGTTAGACCCATATACTTGAAATTTGTTAAGCATGCTTCTTTTGTTGAATAGGGATCCACTAAGAATGTATTTTAAGCAAATCAAGTTCTTAGGGGGGTGCAGGGGTTACTGGGACGTATTGACAAAAAAAATTACTTTTTTCGAGCTACAAGGACTATAATAATGAAATTTGGTTTGCATTTTTCTTTTGTTGAATTGAATCCTCTAAGAGCGGTTATTTTGGAAAACGGCTCTCAACGGGATTACGGGGATATTGATAGTAAAACTTCTTTTTTTTCTGTTAGATTTAGACTTAAAATTTGGCTTGCATGTTCAATTTACGGAGTAGAGATCCACCGAAAATTGGTTTTGCGGGAATCCACTTGGTTTTTGAATTACGAAAGAGCAAACATCATTCTATGCTTCAATTTTAGAGATTTTTAGAAAATACAAATTAGATGAGTTCTGTCCTTTTTTTTTATCAACAGGTGACAGTTACAGGTATAAGTATATTTTTCAATTCAATCGAATTCTTAATGCTAGGATTTATATATCAATAATTTATACATATATATAAGGAGTAAAAATTTATAAAACATCATGAAATACCCAGCGAAGCGGGCGGGTAACAGCTAGTATATATATATATATATATTTATATATATTTATACAACCTGTGGCCAGAAAGTTCGGTGAATGAACCTGTAGAGGTCGCTGCTGTATTAGTAGAATATCAACGCGCCACGCTTGGAAAAGGTCAATATCTGTTTGAACATGTTTGTAATTAGCAAAGTTCCAAGTACGTTCATTCCCTGTTAGTTTAAAGCCGAGCGCGAAAGGTTCATTGTGGATTGTTGTGGTGTACAAAATGGATCAGAGAATAAACATATTGTTTTGTTTCAAACTTGGGAAATCGGCAAAAGAAACTCACGAAATGCTTAAAGAAGTTTATAAAGATGAAGCCGCCACATCAAAGAGTGTTTATGAATGGTTTAATCCGTGAAATGCGGGCCAGCCTGGAAGACACACCCCGAGCCGGCAGGCGAAAAATTACACGCACCACGGAAAACATTAAAAGATTTAAGCAGCTTGTGGAAAACGATCGTCGTATGACAAATCGAATGATTGCGGAGGAACTGGGAATCGGCAAAAAAAGTGTTCACCTTATACTCACTGTGAGGATTTGGGAAAACGAAAGCTCTGCTGCAGACTTGTACCCCATCGTTTAACGCCTGAACAAACGGAAATGCGGCTTGGCACATTTCCATTTCGTGATGACCTCATTGACATGGTAGATGGAGACAGAAATTTCCTGAACAGCATCGCCACAGGCAATGAGAGTTGGTGTCTGAAGTACGATCCCGGAAGCCAACGACAAAGTTTGGAGTGGTGGGGAGTCCGTCATCGCCGAAGAAAACCAAGGTACGGTGGGAAAAATCGCGCATAAAGACAATGTTCATCGCATTCTTTGACTCTAAGAGTCTCATTCACAAAGAATTCCTCCCTGAGAGTACCACATTTAATGCTGCCACCTACACCGAAGTTCTAAAAAGCGTTTACTGCAACGGATTCTTCGCGTTCGCCCTGAGTATGCCAAGCAAGGCTTGTGGACTTTTCTCCACAATAATGCCCGGCTAACACAGCGCCTTGGTTGTACGGCAGTTCCTGGTCGTGAACGGAGTTGTGACACTAGATCACCCCCCTTATTCACCTGATTTGGCACCTGCAGACTTCTTCCTCTTCCCCAGATTGAAGTCAGCCCTGAAGGGAAAGAGATTTACGGACATCACCGACATTCAAAGCAACGTGACGGCCGAGCTGAAAGCCGTACCGAAAGAACTGCTTTACAGGAGTTTCCAGGACATACATACTCGTTCCCAACAGTGCATTACCCTCCATGGAGATTATTTTGAAGAACAGTAAATTTTATTTGATACTGTACAGCCGGCATAAACATTAAGTCGATCGCGATCGACCGGTGGACCGCCAAGACATTTTAGGGTGATCGCCTTCACTAAGACCTAATAACCATTCCATCATACGAAAGTTCAAAAATATCGTATTTACTAGAATCTAAGCCACCATCAATTCTAAGCCGTGCCCTAAATTTTGAACAAGTTTTTGAGAAAATTAAAAAATAATCTTAAATGGTTTATCGATATCCAGTTTTACGAAATTAAAATAAATTTAAAACAGAAACTATAAAAAGTGAATAATTAATTATTTTATCAATATTATAAACTTTTAAACACATGCATAAAGCTGTATATAATTGGTCTGAATACCCTTCCAACCATTTTTTTTTCTCTTCGATTCTAAGCCACGCTCGATTTTCAGTAGCATTGACATTGGGGGAAAAGTGCGGCTTGGATTCGAGTAAATACGTTATTTTAAAAGATACGGAAAAAATCAAACCTGTAACGATTGTCGGTTCCTACTTCCTTTTATTCCTCTTGTCTACTCGCGGACCCGGCTAGATGTGTGGGAAGAACTGAATAATCAGTCGAAATGATTTAGTCTAATTATTTTATTGACACAAAATATCAAGCAAGAACAGTAATAATCCAATTAAGAATAATGATCAGTATGCAGAGTACGAAGGTGAGACTCGTTAGCCTGGGGATAATATTACGGACCCTCAACTGATTCCATGATAAATTATACAAGCTCAATATCAACTACGCCACGCACAAATAAGCTAAACTTCTATTTACACTCATGTCCATAAATTAAGGACAATGAAGTTCAGGCAAAGAAAGAGACAGAAGCAAAACAAATTTGGCTTATTTGTAAAGTCTATTTATTAAACAAAAGGTTAAGAGCAAAAAAGATGCTATATGTTTGACATAATTAATAAAAATTGCGATTTTTACTGGATTTCCCTGGAGCAAATTTCAAAAAAGAACCTATTTACAAAAAACAGTATAACATGGTTAGTATGATGGTTAATGCGGAGTATGTCTCCCGGACGATGCAATACAGGCCTTACAACGCCTACGCATGCTGAGTATCAAATTATCAATCTGATCTTGGGGAATATTACACCACTCATCAAGCAATGCCCTCCGAAGTTCCGGTAGACAGGTGGGAGGGGGTTGACGGGCTGCAATTCGTCAGCCAAGCATATCACACACATGCTCTATTGGATTCAAGTCCTGTGAGTATGCTGGCCAATCCATACGGGTGATATTCTCCGATTGAAGGCATTCGTCTACAATGTTTGCACGGTGTGGACGGGCTTTGTCATCCATAAACAGAAATAATTCAGCACCCATGGTGCCCCGAAACAAACGTACATGTTGTTCCAGAATGACATCCCGATAGTTGTGGCCTGTCATCGTTACACTCTAAACATGCAGGTCAGTTCTGGAACTAAGAATAATTCCTCCCCAAACGAGCCATCCTGCACCATCGTAACGGTGTCGTTTAATGGTGCTCTCTTGGTGGTAACGGGTACCTGGCGCTCTCCATATGAAAGTCTGGCGAGAATCAGACTGCAAACTAAACCTGGACTCGTCGGAAAACATCACACAAGACCACTGTTTCGATGTCCACAATGCATGCTCTCTACTCCAGGTTAATCGCAGGCGACAGTGAGTTGCGGTAAGGGAAACACATCTGACAGGCCTACGAGCATATAGACCAATGTGCCCTAAGCGTCTGCCTTGAAACTTTCGTACCGGTAGCGGAAGAGAGCTGACGAGATAGTTCTGATGCTGTGCTCCGTCTGTTTCTTTTGGCAGTAACTGCCAAATACCGGTCCTCATTCGGCGTTGTAACTCGGGGGTGACCTGTACTGTAACATCTACTCACATTACCATCATCTTGGAATCGTTGCCAAAGCCTGGAGATGACACTCTGGGCGATTCCAAGTTCCTCGGATACTTGCAGCTGGGTTCGTCCACATTCCAGTCGTCCGATAATTCTACCACTTAAAAAATCATCCAAATGCTTCCTTTGTGCCATAACTATGCGGTTATTGCACTGAAAGGCTTTTAAAGCGCTTGTGAACAATTTTACTTCTTTGCCACCATTCCTTATATACCCCTCTCTTACACTCTCGTCATTGTGACGTACTATCCGCGCCATCTGGTGATTTCCTGTAATTTGCATATTCTTCTTCAAGATGTGTGTGATAATTCTACAGGTGAAATTTTTATTTTAGAGTTCAATTTCTGTGTGATTCTGAATTATCCTTAATTTAAGGACATGAGTGTAAATAAGGATCACGATACCTGAAATCTTGTGTGAAGTCCTACTGTTGATACCTTGAAAAATCTTTAACTGGTTTCGAACACCTCCGAGTGATCCTTTCTTGGAATTCTTCAATATAAACTTAGATTTGCACTTAAGAAATTCACGACCCTCCACTCACCAACTAACTTTAAAACTCGCGAATACAAAATTTATTTAATATGCCTAATTTTCATAATCACTTTTTCTTCCTTCGGTGATAGTTGGTTGGCAAAAATATTTTCCCAGAAGAGTCCCCAAGGGGTTAGTCATAGACGCGTATAGATTCGTCACAAACCATAAGAGAAAATTTCGTTGAATAGAAAATACACTTCACTATTTTGAGGTAATTTTACGAAGAAAATCGAAAAAAGTTCTAGGTTCCAGGAAAAAGTTGGCTAAATAGAGAAATTCGTAAAATAGAAGCTCGTAAAATGGAGGTCCTACTGTATTGTATACTTTCTTTTAGCTCACTACACCTACAACTACCCACCCTACCACTAGGTGGACCGCAACATCTTGAAAAAAAATTAAAAGTAGCCCTTACCCTGGAAAAGTCTGCCCATCCCTGCTGTACAATACTGTATTTGAAATAAAATTCATTTGACAATCCCACACACACACATATATATATATATATAGAGAGAGAGAGAGAGAGAGAGTGAACTAATAATAGGAATTGAATAAATACATATTAATTTACAACAAATGTTTGAGAGAGAGAGAATAATTACTTTTTATAATAATGTATCGTGTTTATGAATTTAGAATTTATTTTATGTGGTTTATAAAGTATATTGAAAGATGAATCGCTATGTAACGAATATTCCACATACCGAACTTCTTTTTATGATTTAGTCACTTCGTTAAATAGAAGTCCGACAATATATAATTTTGAGAAGTTTTCTGGTGTAATTTTTGTTTCTAATCTTATTCAATTGTATATCGCTTAATATTACGAAAAATATTTGACGTAGTAATCGACCACTTTTCAATTTAAAATTGCTTAATAATTTTCTACAGGATTCAAATCCATGAATTTCCAGTCCAGACCACGGCAACCTGTGACACCCGTGCCACATGTACCACGCAGAGCAATTTTTAGTGGCACTCTACACGGTTATGAGATAAACTAAGTAAATCGCTTTGCCTCTCCTCTTTACACTTCACACATTTTTATTTAAGGTTTCCGACGACTTGCGACAACTATTTTTTTAAAAAGGGGGGGACATGAGGATTTTTTTTTTGTGGTTTTTAGATTTGTTCAGTACGTTTTAAGAAAAACATGCTAAAATTAGGAAGAGAAAAAGAAATTATTATCCCTACTCATCTCACCGAAACTCTTCATATGCATGGGTTCTCACACACATGAGGGGTTAGACTGTTAATCAACACTGCTACATTGAAGTACAAAAAAGACATCGCGAAAACATTAAGGGAAAAAAAGGCCAGAATTGGGGAAAAGATGGATGGCTGTTGCACTAAAACAATGCACCCGCTCTCACGGCCCCATTTGGCCAGCAGTTTCTGACCAGCAAAAACATTACTGGTTAATGGGACATCCTCCCTATTCACCTGATTTGAAACATTTTTTATTTTTGATGAGACTTATTTATTTTCTACTGTGAAAACTTGCTTAAAATGAACCCATTTTACCTCAGATGAAGAGGTTCAGGCAAGAACAGAGAATCTCCTAGGGTTTGTAGCCCCGGGATCCCGGTGGTTTTTTCAAATACCGGTCCTAGGATTAAAATAACTAATCCCGGAATTTAATTTTTTTTTGTCTGTGTGAATTACAATTTGAAATTTTTTTCAAAGTATTGTGAATCTGTTATTACATTTAATGTATCTTATTTACTTTTTTGTACTGTATGCATTTAATGTCAGTTTTCTTACGTGTTGAACCTTGAAGGGTTCGAGGTGGGTGTCTATGTTACATCGTGAAATTTAATACGTTTTCTCTTATTTTCTTTCTATAACGTTCTCCGCATCGCGAGTAGGGCCAGAAATTGGACATCCCCCTCAGGATATCCGGTGTCAGCTAACTTGGACGGAGGCAATTAGAATTTTTGGAAGATATCTAGTAGGGTTTTCTCAGTCCCGGGATCCCAGTGTTTTTTCCAATCCTAAATCACGGGATTAAAATAACTAATACTGGGATTAAATTTTTGTCTGAATTATATTTAAAAAATTTCTCATAAAAATTTTCTAAAAATTTAATTTTTTTAAAAATTATATTTTGTTTATGAAATATGTACGTAGAATTTTTTGTGTGCAATTATAAGTGCTGTATGTAAAAAAAAAAATATGCACAGCTCTCATTTCTCGTATGGGAGAATGTCGCACAGATCTAAGTTGCTCACTGCAATGCTTACACAGTAATATAAGCAACATCTCAAGAATAGATTTTATCAAATTTCGTTCTTCAATTAAATGTCGTTAATTAATAGCGGACGTGCTTGGAAGACTTGAGATACTTCAAATCCCATTGCATTACTAACAGCTCATGAAACTGGATCTTCAATTTCAAATGAGATAACACTTGAAATTGATTCCTATTCTGATTCAATAACTGGATCAATTTATACATAGAAAAACCATTAAGTGTAGCAAAAGAACTAGATAAAATTATCAAAGAGGTATATGGACCAATGCAGTCTATTAGATTTGAGACACTGTCATCAAAAATTCAAAAAAAAAATGTCTCTTTTTTGAAAATGGAGTGAGACGTGGTGACTACCTAAAAAGAACATACTCCTATTTACTGACGATAATACCTACTAGTAAAGAATCGGAACGTGCATTTTCTGCGGCAGGACAATTTGTAACAAAAATAAGAAGCCGTTTCAATGATGAAACGCTGGACGAGCTGTGATAAGCTAATTTACAAAAACACAAGAAATGAAGAAATGTTTTTTTTTTTTAAATTTCATTTGGTACTATTTTTATTTGCTTTTTATGATGAATTAATTTTTTTTATTTGTTTCGTTAAAATAATATTAAATTAATTTTTAATTATATTTTCAGTTTTATTATGCAATTTCAACTATGCTAATATGTAAGTATTTTTAATAAATAGTCCAATCCCAATCCGGGATTTGGATAATGTAATCCCGAAATCCCGGGATTGAAAATATGACACGGAATTGCAGACCCTAGAATCTCCTGAAGGCCTTCCAAAACCCTCGTTTCAGAACTGTTACCATCAATGGCAGCACCGAATGCAAAAGTGTGAGAATGCTGAAGGGAACGGATTTGAAGGTGATAATGTCACGGAGAACTGATTCTGTACGTACAATGATTTACTGGACCAGTTTTTTTTGTCGCACACCTCGTATGTAAGATTGGAACGCATGAAAGCAGTGTAGAGAAGAACTTCGTTCCCTTTGTGCATTTTAGAATCCCGTCAAATGTTAAAACTATCCTTAGTACTAACCGAAATTTATCACCTTCATGTGAAATGTGGAGTTTCCAAGTGAGAGCTTTATCCAAAACAACTTCTAAATATTTGGTGCTCTGAGACAATGGAGAGAGAGAGAGAATCTTGGTTTTTTTTAAAAATCAGCGGTGTGACTGGTTTTCTATGTTTCGAATTGATGACTGCCATACGCCATATAGAGGTCTCTGATGCACGTTAAATCTGACGAAGTTCTGTCCTTCCGTTGGCGTGGTTTGGTTTTCCATCAATTCAAATGTCTAACAATAGCTTCTGGTTACGAATAAATATACTGTCTGCCAAAGATGCTAGATCCAAAGCCGAGGCAAATCTAAATGATGTTGAATTTGTCAAAACCATTTTTCACCAGGTAAAAAATAAATTCAAGCATATCCATTTGAAAAATTTTGATTTTGGTCATAATAATACGAAACGAAAAGTTAAAGAAACAAAGCTTATTAAATTGTTTTCTTTTTAAAGTGATTCATATCTTTATAGAAAATGAAAAAGTCTTAGGGAGTTTCTATTAAGCAAGTTCAACTACTGAAAAACTTATAGTGTAATTAAAAATAATTAAGAACATTTTATGTGGAATATATATATATATATATATATATATATATATATATCAGTATTTAATAGTAGTAATCACAAATACTTAACTTTTATTGCAAGTTTTTACATGAAAAGAAAAATAATATGTTTTTCATATTTATTTTACATAGTTTAATATTTAATTTAATGAAATCAATGATGTCGGTGAAACTTTAATTAACTTTTTACAAATTACAAACTTAAGATAAAAAATAAAATGAAAATTACAAACTCAAAGGTATAGAATACTTAATAAAAATATGACATTGATAAATCACAAATGGTTCCAGATGCTATTTTCTTTTTTATTAAAAAATAACAACTTATAATATTTGAATTAAATAAATGTTATTGAACCATTTTATACAAATATATATCCTTCCAGAAAATTTGATTAATATCTTAAAAAATAAAACTAGTTTGTATTTTGATAAAAAAAAAATTACTTTGAAAGTAATAAACCTTAAATAATTTTTTTTTTTTGGTTTTATCAAAAATATTAGTAAAATTTAAACGTGATACATGGAAAATATATAATTCCAGATAAGAATTATTTTGTCTAAATTATCTTACAAAATTTTAAGTTTTATACAAAAAATGGTACATTAAAACAAATTTTACAACATTTCGTAACTATTATCTGGTTATTTTTATAGCTGTTTTTTTACCTAGTTTTAAAAACAGAATCCAAACTTAAAATTTTATTTTCAAGTAAAAAATACTATATTATTACTATATAATTCAATTGTTTCCATCATACATAAATCAGCATATGTCCATATTCCCTATTCTTTCTTCTCAATTTTATTTCATGTAAAATAATGTTTGCATTTCATGTCTATAGTTCAGTTTAAAATAGAATTTTAGTTTCGAATTTCATGTAGAATGTAGAATTTTTTTAATGTTTTGAATTCCTTGAAAAAAAATATGGGTTAACAATTATTTTTGTAATATCCATACCAATGTTATAATAGCTTGTATTACTCTAATATTAGAATATTTTTTCTTTAAAAACAATTCTACATTGTATAGAATTTCTATTCATAAGAGAAACAACTTTGAGAGTATAAAATATTAATACAAATAATAATTTAATTTGCTGAAGTTTTTTTTTCAAATTCTCCTTTAGTTTTTAACTATCTTTCTAAAATACATTTCTTTCAAAAAATTTACAAGAGGCTGGAAGTTTAGTCTTAAGAGATGGTGCATATTTTTCTGAATATAAAATAGAAAGCACTTGTACGCTCATTGATAAAATAATCTTAAAATATTACAAATAAAATTAATAAAAACGTAAGCTAATGACCAGGCTTCTTTTGGCAACATTTCAAAGATAGTTAATCGTATGTTTGATGTATGTAAACCATTAATTTGTTTTTATCTGAAAGAAACAATAATATTGTTACGAATTTTGTATAAAATAATGTAAATAATTTGGATTTGGATGTGCAATGCCTTTATATTACTCTATATTTATTTTATGTTAAGATTGTAATATTCACAAGCAAGCCGTCTCTTACGTTATAATGGCAATTCAATGGGAACTTGGCAAAATATTGGCGATAGAGCCGTTGGCATCATTTTTGGCGACCAAGTTGGCGACCATGTTGACGAGTTCGGGGGACCCTCTGGATTCTTTTAGAAATTAGTAGAAAAATCCACTAATTTCACGATCTGTGGCGCGAGCGCATCTTTCCAGAAATTTCGGCCTCTGCTATAAATAGAGAGAGACTCGCCGCAACGGTCAGTCTGATTTCAACCAGCGAGTAGTGAGCATTGTTTTGATTAGCGATCAGCTCGGCTGTGCTTGTGAATAGTCATTTACGTACGTGTATTTTAGACACTGTTTATTGTGTCTGAGTGCTGTTGAAGGTGTGAAATCCTTTTGTTATTTATTCTGTGAATTTTGCTGCTGAATCCTGTATTTCAAGGATTGATTTTCGACAATAAATACTCATCGCTCTTAAAGAATTGCCTTGTTATTTACGACTGATTTTGCATAAAATCCTCGAACCCCGATCTACGTAACAATATATATATTTTTCTCTTTATAAATTCTAAATTTTTTTTTAAAAAAATAAGTTTTACATGAGAAAAAACTACAAAAATTTTATGGGGTTCTTTTAGAGAAATTATGCAATTATTTTATCAAAAAACTATTTACCAATGTTGTGTCTATTGTTTTATATGTCTGTGTGAAATATTTTCTATGATCAAGAAATGTTTTTATAAAAAGCGGAACCTAAATGAAAATATATTTGACAAAGTTATGTTCACATGTATAGCTATAACAAAGATAAAAACGTTTGTATTTAAATTTACTTTTGTAATTCTAGAGAATGTTTAACGTATCATTATTAGGTATACAAAAAATAGGCAGGAAAATATTAATAAATGTGAAATATGGTGAAAATATTGCTACTTTTAGTTTGAACTGCTTTTTCTCCAAAGCATAATTATTTGCCTTTAGATACATTTAATAAAAATTATTGCACTACATGATTCCAAATTTCTTATACTTTAACACAGTATGCCTGTATGTATAGTGGAACTAATTTTTTTAGTCAAAGTATTTTTTTTTTTTTGCCTATATAATTTCTTAAAAAAATATTTTTATGTATTAAAAAGGGTGAAAAATAAAAATTTTCAATTACAAAGTCCCATAATTTTTTTAAGGTAACTACACTAACATTTTACTAAAAAGGTAGGTTGGCAATATTTTGTGTACTGTTGTAAAACATGTAAAAAATGTTTTACATATTTAAGGTATCCGACTACTTGCAGCAACTTATTTTTTGAAAGAATGGAGATATGGGGATTTTCTTGTTGTTTATAGATGTGTTTAGTCCATTTTAAGAAAAATATGCTAAAATTAATAAGAGAAAAATAAATTATTATTACTAAAATGGGAAAAAACTAGTAAAAATATACAAAAAAAAAAAACGCGGTCTATTCTGTACCAAAAGTATATGAACACACAAATGTTAATTTTTTAAATTCTCTCTGATGTGTTGCTATGTTATTCATTTTTAAAATGACCTTCAGGATAAAAAATATTTCAGTTTTTACAAAAACTAGAACACTTTATCTTAGTTAATATGTGAAATTGCTTAAAAAAACAGTCATTATATTCACATAAGGGCCTGTAAATTTTGTAATAAAACAGTGATTAATAAATCTGAATGTTAAAACACTGAGGCCCCGTTTGAGCATTTTATAAAAAAATGCATTTCGAGTAAAATAGCGTTTTAAGTTATGACATCTTGCTTAAAGTAATGACATCTGCCTTTACTAAAACCCTTGTAGTTTTTTTGTTCTAGTGAACGGAAAATAATAAACAAGGTATTTTTATAAAGCTAATACCATGGTCTATAAAATAAAATCATAAAAAAATGTCAATTTTTTTTTGCAAAATTCACAATTTTAGGGTAGTCGGATACCTTAAGACATACTTTTAAAAAAAAATGACGTCTAAACATAAGTATGAATTACGAGATTTCAAAACTTTTGCGTACACCTTAAATTAAACAAATAAAAACATTTTCTTTAACTAAAAAATTACTTTTGCAGTTTTACAGAACTATTAAAATACCTTTATTAAGAACACAAAAAAATCTAAGCTCCACTGGAAATTTTAAAGGAGGTAGGATTCAAAAGTTCCCGGTCAACCTGTAACAGGAAAAATTTTACAGTAGAGTGACTGCAATAACGTTTCTGTATTACTGCATTCTTCCACATTTCCAAAAGTGATTTTTCCTAAATCGAGTGGTCCATGGCTCAACACGGCATCGTATTTTGTAAGCAGTTGCATTTGAAGAATCAACCGGCGATTAAAAGAAATGACGCTCTACATCAAATTTTGTAGAGTGCTTCGGAGTCTCACGAATTGTTGAAGCATATGTACAGCAATGATACATTATCGCAAATGCACGCTTTTAAGTTGCATCTATGTTTTAGGGCAGGTAGGGAAAGTTTTGAAAATGAGAAACGATCTGGACGTACGCAGACTCCTCACAACGCTGAAAACATTGAAAAAGTCTTCTGCGTAAGATGAGGCTTCAAACAAAGACGGGTTGAAAACGAAAATTGCTGCTTTACCATATCCTCCTTACTCCCCTGATTTAGCCTCCTGTGACTTAAGAATATTTCCAGAGCTGGTACGTCACTTTCAAGGTCGTCGACTTCAATTTGCCGATGAAATTAGAAGTTGAATGGGCGTTGTAATGTGGGCATCTGGACTATGAAACAGTCCTCAGTCCCATATCCTGGTTGACTTTGATGTTGGGCATGGCGATGGTGGGGTGTTTCTTTCTGCTTAACAGGAATCATGGCTATTGGCTGAGACGATGGCATCCGGGAGTCGTGGCAATGATTCTTCATCTGACTGCTGTAGAGATGAAATTTTTTTCGGCATGGGTGAGAGCTTAGAGCTTGCTCTTTGATTGGTCGGTAGTAGCGTGAACATAGACTCCTATTGGCTGCCCTGGGGGCTGGGAATAGAGAAAGTGGGAGGTGCTTGTCCAGTGGGGTAAGTAAAGTTTAATATGTGGAAGTTAATAAGGAAAAATGGTAAATGAAATTACTGAGATGCAATAATAAAAATTATTGCGAGAATAAAAAAAATTAAGGGGGGTTGTAAGAATCGAGAAGTATTCTTCTCGGTCTTTTGGTATTTATATTGGGATCGTATGGAATAAAGTTAAGCATATTATCGTTATTTGTATCTGGGAGAGCATTAAAGAAGTTAATTGCAATTTTCTGAATATGAGATTTAAAGCTGCTGATTTTTAAGGCATTCCGTATGTCGTCATTACGCGTATATCTTGTGGCTCTGACAATCATACGTTTGTAAGAATTTTGTGCAGTATCTAGAATTTTAATATTCGTTTTAGCAGCATATACCCAGACCGGACAAGCATAAGCTATAATGGGACGCATAACGGCTGTATAGAGAAGCACTTTGTTATCTATACTTAAATGAGAGTTCCGGGCAATCAGGGGGGAAAGTTTAAATACGACTTTCAGGAACTTATCGCGGGCGTATAAGATGTGTTGTTTCCGAAATTAAAAGTGCATTGCAAGTTGAATTAAAGGACATGGCTGAAGGTGAATTCCAGAAATGTTTCGATGACCTTTACAAGCGATAGAATAAGTGTGTTGTTGCCCGAGGGTCTTATTTCAAAGGAGGGTGTTTTTCAGTAATTTAATCGATAATATTTTTCAATTTATAGACTCAGTGCGGAAACTTTTGTGAATCCTACCTCGTATATGTCCCACAAACCTTAAAATAAAAATGCTAATCCTATATAAAAATATTAGCTGTGGCATATTTTTGAACAAAATAATTTTTATGCATTTATTTAAAATATGAGCTTTAAAAATATTGCCAAACAAACCAAACCAGAGCGAATTAATTCTATTTTAAGCTGGAGAAGAAAGAGATCGTGTGAGTAGTTCCACAATACCCGTCAGCGAAACGATTTTTTTTCTTGCTCTTTTTTCCCCCTTTTCTCATCCTTTGTCCTCTTAGGAGAAAGGATTCACGTGAATACTTTACCCACGTGGAAAACGATCCGAATGAATATCTTTTTATAGATACTCCATTGTCGATTGCAGAGCATGGGGTAACGGGAGTTGCATCGTATGCTATTGGAATAAAGTATTGCGCTGAGTTTTCTTGAATTTTCTAACAGTTTATTGGGGTTTAGTAATGCATAGTACCAATCCTTTCAATTACGATTATTATTAGTTAAATAATTATGAGGAATCCATTTAGATTTTGTGTAATACTTTGTGATTTAGAATCAAAACGGAACAATTAAAAGCCTGATGAGATGAATTAAGTTAAAATTATTTCCACATAATAACCATTGATACATTTAAAGTTAATTTAACTAAGATGAAAAGTATTCAGTTCATATTTTTAATCATGTTTTTTTAAGTCAGTGCTACTCAAACTTTCAATATTTGTGACTCAATAATCAAATTTTACCTCCCTACAAATAACAATGCATTGAATTCAATAGTAGTATACTTTGTGACACTAAAGCTACAATACGACTTAAACCTTTTAAAATCCATAGACGAATATATACGTCTAACTCAACCAGTGCGTTAAATTCCCCGGATGTATATATACGTCTCTCGAAATACGATCTTATGTTTGTACGGCTATCCATAAAATTATTTCGAAAGCTTTGGAATGAAATAAAAGGACTTTGACAGTGTCTGTGAAGGATATACTTATATCAGAGGATTTCCTTATTTTTTCCCCTTTTTTCACCCTTCCCAATACATCGCACACGCTCGCCTATGTGGAAAACGGAGGCATTGGGGAGTGAATCGCGTAACTTTTAATCGGCAGCGAAGGGATTATTTACAAAAATGCTCAAATTATTAAGATAAGTGTTAATTTTTATATGTTATTTTATATGTGACAAGCCCATGGGGTCACTGGTAATTATTAAATATTTTCTTAATTTAGTATTGTTAAATTAATTATAAAATACATTGTGCGGTACTAATACATTTATAAGTGTATTATATCAGTGTAAATGTTAATTTTTTATTTTTATTTTGTCACACACACAAAGAATGGTTTTTTTTTTTTTTACTTTCAATAAACAAATAAGTTCTTTTAATAATCTTTTGTTTTCGGCTTTCAATATGCTCGCGCCCCCCTCACCGAGTTATCATGCACCCCTCAGGGGGTGCCCCCCACAGTTTGAGAAAAGCTGTTTTAAGTGAAAGGAACTACGTAGTTTCCGTATGTGAAAAAAAGGTAATAATATATGTGAAAAAAAAAACCTTTAGACCTAAAAAAATTAGACCTACAGACTTGAAATTTGGTAGGCATGTTCCTGTCATGGAGTAGAGATCCACTAAGAACGTATTTTGCGAAAACCGACCCTCAAGGGGTGTTACGAGTGCTTAAAGGGTGTTGTAGATAAATATTCCCGTTTTTGAACTATTGGACCTACTAACTTGAAATTTGATATTCACGTTCCTTTCATAGAGTAGGGGTTTGCTACAAAAGGGTATTTTTGCGAAGATTGACTCCCAAGGGGCATTGTAGATAAATATTCCCGTTTTTGAATTGTTAGACATGCAGACGAAATTTTGTAGGTATGTTTCTTTTGTTAAATACAGATCCACTAAGAATGGATTTTGCGGTAATTGTCTCCTACAGGAACGAGGAGTTTCTGGGACGTATTTAGAAAAAAAATCTCTGCTACCGAGCTACTAAACATACAGAAATGAAATTTTTTTACGCATGTTACTTTTGTTGAATGGAAATCCCCCTAAGAAAGGATTTTACGAAAATCTACTCCAAAAGGGATGCGGGGATCTTTTGCGGTGTATTGATAAAATAAAAAATTCCGTTTCCGAACTACTAGACCTACAGTAATGAAATTTGGTACGTATGTTTCTTTTACTGCATTAAAACTCACTAAGAACGAGTCACACGGAAATCGATTCTCAAAAGCGGTTACTGGAGCTTATTGATAAAATAAAATCAGTTTCTGAATTTATTTTATTGAGGAGAGATCCACTAAAAACGGGTTTTTTCGGAAATCCACTTGAGGAAGGGGTTACGGGAGCATAAAAAGTAATTCTAGCTCAATTTCAGAATTTTATTATTTAGAAATTCTGTTCTTTTTAAAATGAAAAAACGAGAGTAATAAAAATATTTTTCAATTCCGTTGAATTCTTAATACTAAGTTATCAATAATTTATATATATATATATAAACAGTATATATTCATATAACATCATGAAATACCAGCGAAGCGGACGGTTAACGACTCTACAGAGTCTGAACTACGATTTTTGAAAGAGATTCACATTATTTTCAGTCACTATTAATTATAAAATAATAACCGGAATTTCTTTCCCCCCCCCTTTTGATGTGTTAAAATATGAATAAACCCATTTCTAAATTTTATAATATTTCCAAAATCCAAATTCAAGCTCTCTGCAGATACCTAATCGATATATATGCAAAATTTTATTATTATAAAAGCATTAGAGTATTTAAATAATTTTTATTGCAATAATAGTCCAAAAACAATTTTAAATATTTATCGTACTTCTCAAGCTGTGGGGTGCCCCCCTCCCCAGAGGGTTGTGATAAATTTAGGAGGTGCGAGGCGAACATCATTAAAAGTCGAAAACAAAAGGTTATTTTAGAAAATTATTTATTTATTGAAAGTAAGAAATCAAAATACACTCTAAAATAATAAAAAATAAATAAAAACATTTACACTGGTATAATACACTTATAAATGTATCAGCACTGCACTAAATATTTTATAATTAATTTAACAATACTAAGTTAAGAACAAGTTTTATAATTACCACTGACCCCACGGTCTTGTCATATATAAAATTATATGCAAAATCTAACACATCTTCATAATTTGTACCGTTTATAATTAGTGCCTTAATGCCGATTAAAAGTTACGCGATTCGCTTCCCAATGCCACCGTTTTGCACGTGTACACGTGATTGGGGTGTATCGGAGGGGGGGGGGAGAAAAGGGATAGATAAATAAAAACTTCTCTGAAATAAGAAAATTCTTCACATACACACTGTCAAGGTAATTGTATTGCATTCCAAAGCCTTCGGAATAATTTTATAGATAGCAATGATCAGAAAAATCGTATTTTGGAAAGATATATATATACGCCCGGGACAAATCACGCACTGGCTGAGTGAAACGTTTATATACGTCGGAGGCACTTAAGAGGTTACACTCGTATTGTGTAGATTTAGTGTCTAAATATCGTATTATCGAATTCAATACATTGTTATTGCATGGAAGGCAGGCGCTATGAATACACTATTTACTTCTGTTTTATATATATATATATACTGCTAAAACGATATTATTTCTTTCATCTTTCGGAGAAAAATCGTCATCATGCCGATTTCAAAACCAGATTGAAACATGGTTTTTGCCTTTGCGAATAGGACATAAATCCTTTTTCAAATATTCATTTGCTCAGTGGAGCTGCATCATACATAAATAACAACATCATACATACTGCATCATACATAAGTAATCTCTCGTTTTTGGATAACGGTTAACGAATGGCATTCCTCAAATTCATGACTTTTGTTACAGTATAAACATTTGCCTCTTCCACAGTCCAGGAAAAGGAGTGTTATTGTAGGTGTTCTGTGTTTGGGGGTGATTTGTTAAGGCCGTGTCACACGTACATTTTAGGTGCAACTTTTTGGCCCAACTTTTCTACCAATCTGAGGGTGAAGGGTTGCCGTAAGCAAAACGACATGCTCTGATGTCAGCTACGCTCTTTCTTTACATTGAAACATAACTCGTCGATTTTTCTGCTTTGAAAACGACCAAACAATATTATTTCTTTTATTTGATGGGTTGTTGATGGGTTTTAACAGAAATGGAGCACCATTCTGTTTAAAATGTTATACGCCGTTAAAATATTGTACACCATTAAAATATTATACGCCATATCTGATGCGTTTGATGCGAAGCTACTATCGTTACCACCATCTTGTTTGTGAGTTTATGACGCAGGGCACCGAAGAACTTTTTCAGCTCAATGGCAGAAAGTTGTTCGAAAGCCGTTGCTATAGCAACGGAGTAAAAATTGCACGAATTGGACCAAAAATTGTTCCAAACGTGTACGTGTGATAAGGCTTTTAGGGTGGTTTCTTCCGGTGAAAAGAGAGTTTTTATTTTTTGTTCTGTTTTGGGAGGAGGGGAATAATGACATGGTTTATGTTTGTTCATTTCAAAGACTTGTTCACTTCTTCGAATTTCCAAGTTCAGGAACCGCAAAAAAGAGCGCTTAGGTCAAACCTTTCGTCTCTTTGAGAAGGGTTGAATTCTAAAACAAATTCTGAAGGAATTTGTTTCATTAAAATTGATGACAATAACTTAGAATACGATTCTCCTTTAACTCCTAAACTTTCAAAATTCCTCATTTGCCTTTCTGCTTTATCGTACAAATTTCTTAAACTTATAATATTGTTGGGATTTTCAACAGGAGTTAAATTTAATAAACTGCTCAAGTGAGCATTAATTAACACGTTTTTATTTCCAAATCTATCTTTTAATAGATCAATAGCTCTATCAAAATTATCACCAGAAATTGGAAATACATTAATGCACGCAAGCGCATTACCACACAAATATGATTTTAAATAATTGAATTTATCAACTTTGCTTAATCTATTGCTATTGTGAATAGAGCTTTCAAATAAATTATAAAAATCTAACCATTCAGAATAATTTCCAGAATACTTGTTTATATGCAATTTAGGTAAATCTATATTCATACGTTCAGAACTATTGGAATCGATAACTTGAATGTTTCGAGAAACTGTATCCACCTGGATAGAGTTATTCTCTTAATTTTAAAAGAAAGCTTCGGTTTCCAAATTATAATCTTCTCTTTAATTTCTTCCGAAGCTTCCATATCTTCAGTAATAGTGTCAAAGGACAAAATATCTTCTGTTAATTCATTTAAGGAATTTAAATTGCTTTATTTTTCATTTAATTGCTCTAAAACAGCTTCAAATTAATCAGCAGGTTCATTTTCATTGTTGGTCGTTACTTCAAATTTGTTTATCAATTTCGTCAACATAGAACGTACCACAGTACACTTCTCTTTCAATGTTGAGAGATCTTCTGACATATTAATCTTCTATTCAGGTATAATTCAGTTTCAATAAAATTCGGCTTACCTGAATTCACAATGTCGACTATGATATCAATTTCCAATTTTTAAACGATGCGCCAAAATATTGGGTCATCAGTGATTCGAATGACATCGGAATACGTTGGTTTGGTGGCCTTTTCAATCAATCACCGAAGACAACCCATTAGTGTAAATTCAATAAAAGACAACAGTAAAAGTTTAATTTAAGTTTAACGACAAATGGAGTGCGTCTGCACTCGTTAACGTACAGAAGATCTCTGATCAAATCAATCTTTATTTACAAACACACACAGATATGTGTATATTATTCATATCATATCCGCTTGGCTCTAAACCTTGAATATAGCATATTTTCCATTTATAATTTAAGGAATATTCTTTAATTTATTTCTTTTCAATCCCAATTACCTTATGATTATTTTACACAAATTGATAATCAAAAAAATTATCGTGAGACAATTATTTTAGCTAACATTAATAATTTCGAAAAACTCTATTTTGAATTTTTATAATTTTAACTGTAAGAAATTTGTAACGCTAAAATTCTTTCATATGTGTAAGAATGGCTGAATAACAGAACTGCAGTGGTTTCTGTATATTAATACCATTTTCCTTGCATTCATATTTGAAATCAATATCTTCAATCAAATCTTATCAAATCCTCTTGAGAAGCAAATTGAATTTTTCAGCCTCTCGCTTAACTTCATTTCGGAAGATCAAAATTATTTAAATATCGTCTGCACTTTTCTAAACTTTTTTCTCTTTTTTAACAAAAACGTTTAAGCAAGAGCTATCGAAAGCTTTCATTGAAAATTAAAGTCAGAAGGAATGCGTAACAATGTTTGATGTAGATTGGAAAGATATTTTACACTAAATTGATAAGGAATTTCAATTGTAAATTTAGTCATATTTAATTTTCAGAAACATTTTATGTCAGTTAATATCAACTTAAACTTTTAAGAGCTGTTTTTGTTCATTTTTTCCCCACATATCTAATTGTTTTAAGACGAAAGAGATGACGAAATCACAAAATATGTGACTTCAATAATGTTTCATTTAAACATTTTTTAGTCAATAAAATTTATAGAATTTTAAAACGTAAATAACTTACATAAAAGCAAAAATGAGTTAAAATTATGTTTCCATTTTATATTCTCTAAAACAAGAGGGTTGGGCAGTATTTTTTAACGCTTGTACACAGAAATGTAGCAATTTTCATTCTATTCAGAAACTATTTTAACTTTTTAAAGTGAAAATTTTCTGAGATTATTACTGATTTAAAATAATGCGAAAATAAAACATATATTATACTTCCAGTTTCATTTTTGACGGAAATTCTTTCTGTTAAAATTCAGCACTTTCTTTAAACAAACACAGTGAATATGCATCGTCTTTCCATAAAATGTAATAACGGTAAAACATGTTTACATTTAAGCATTTATACTTTAGGTAATACTTCGTACGAAAAATGTTCTTGGATAACTTTAAAAAACTTTTTACCGACATGTATACAAGTAAAAAGTTATTGGTTCAAAATACAATTAGAATTTTTTGCAATCATGGACAAAATTAAAACGAAAATAGCTAAAGTAGACCTTATTAAAGATTCTGAAAAGGAAATTCACTGTCACATTCAAAATGAATGTTTGCACTGAAACTTATAAAAAAAATTGGCAGTTATAGAGACTGCCGATAGAAGTGAAAACTTAGAACTTTTAATATTAAAATTTGAAATTTCATAATGTTTGAATTAAAATTACCAACATCAATCTGGTTTTCACATCTATTGACACTCCGAGCAACAATTAAATGCATGTTTATATGGTTTTTTATTATTCAAATATATTACGGGCTATACAAGATCATGACAAAATATAAATACAATTCAATTGAAATAAGAATTAATGTACAATAATATTATTTATGGATAGTATTTGTATTTACTTATATTTCAATGTATTTGATTTTTAACATTATTTTAATTGTTTACATCATTATCATCATTAATTTCAACAATACTTAGACTTTACTTTCAATTATTTAATTTTTTTCTAAAAAAGATACAATAGGCTTATGGTAACTAAAGTAAGAAAGGAAAATGTTTGATTCAAATTTATCTAAGTATCGCGTAAAAACCGCATCGATCGTGTCGTCTTATGTTTTGTAGTATTGAGTTTTCGATCATTGGACATATTTAAATTAAGTGTTTCGTTTAGAAAATCAATTAGTGGTAGATTTTTATCATCTGCAAAGTTAATATTGAAGTCTCCACTTAAAATTATCGGTAGATTATCATATTTTCGCCAAATGTTTTTCGAGTATTTCAGAACCTTCTTTTGTATAAATCATCAAATTTTCAGATAAATATTGTTGTATCTGTCTCATAGATTTTCCAGGTGAAATATAAACGGCAACCATTAATATGTATTGCCCATTCTCGGAATCGCAACGAGCAATGCACAGTATATACACATTGAACTTTTCACTAAATCCATTGAATTTCACTTATAAGATATACACAGCACTATACGCCAGCTGTATAGCTACTGATATACTGCTGTAAGCACGCCGATGACGCGAACGCACGAGATTTCACCTATCCAAAAAGTGTCTAAGCGAACAGCACATTGCGCATGCGCCAGTCAGAGCATGTCGGTGACAGGAACCCATGAGATTTTCCCCTACCAAAAAGTGCCCAACGCCGCTAAAGAAGTTTTCACTTAAAAAATAATTATTCCAAATTACTTTATATAGCGGACCTTTAACCTTTGAAAGGAACCTGCTTACCAAAGTTCAAATTTACAGACTAATACTTAAAAAACGGAAATATTTATGTATACCGCCCCTACAGCAACTCGCAATACTACTTGGGGGTCCCTTTTCGGAAAAGCTCTTTCCTGACGGATCTCTAAATTCGTGAAGGAAACGTGCCTATCAAATTTCAAGTTTGTAGATCTAATAGTTAAAAAAAAGGAATATATATCTAAAACGCCCCTTAAGACTCTGCAATGCCCATTAAGGATCAGTTTTCGTAAAATCCCTTTTGTAGTGGATCTCTATTTTATGAGTATGCCGTGCATACCAAATATCAAGTCTGTAAGTCCAATAGTTTGCAAATGGAAATAATTATCTATAACGTCGCTCCCACAAGGCCCTCTGGGTCCATTTTCGCTAAACCTATTTTGTAGTGGATTTCGTCTTCATGAAAGGAACATATCAAATTTCAATCCTTTAGGTTTAAATAGTTCAAAAAGGGGAATATTTGTCTATAATGCTCTTTAAGCCCTCGCAACGTCTTTTGAAGGTCGACTTTAGCAGAATCCTTTCTTAGCGGATTTCTACCTAATGAGAAGAACATGCCTACCTGTCGATTTGTTTTTTCTTACTTTTGATGTTAAAGTTTCTCCATTTTTGTTGCTCGATTTGCTCGAGCTCTCCTATCAACTCAATGATTGGTTAAAGTTCTCACCTAAACTTAAATGCAAAAATAGTTGGCTTTTCTTGTCAGCCTATCACACTAACTCCCCTCGACATGGAATCATTCTTTTTACTTCTAAAAAATTTTGTCTCTAAATCAAACTCCTTTGCTGCAACTGGTTTAGCTAGACCCACCCAACTTTTCCAAAAATCAAGATTTTATCATTAGTTTTTAGCTTTAAATCTATCATTGTAACTTTATTCTTTTCAAAGTAATATTTTTTAAAATTAATATCAATTGTTATATTTTAAATCTCAAAATTTATTTATTAAAAAATGGAAATTTGAAAGCGTTTTAACGTCATCTATAATGTCGTGAAAAGAGATGAAGGTTCGGAAATACTATTTAAGTGCTTCCCACTCCACCAAACTATAAACTAAATTATGTATTGTTTTGACTTCCCGCATTGTAAAAAAAAAACAAGTACCATGTTATTCTTTCACTTTATCTTAAGATGGGAAAAATATTTGTAAAAATTAAACAAGTAAGAGAAAAAAGAATATTATAAAGATTTATTTGCTAAATTTGAATACAACTCTATTTTCTGTATAATTACCTGGCTGGTTTAAGCATTTGTTATAACTAAAAACAAGTTTGGGGAGAAGTTGATACTAGAAATAACCTGGAAATTTGCTATGTTTGGTCCTGGTGTTTGCTGTGTGATTGTTAGCAGATGGTGTAATAAAGCGAGCAAATAAAACTACTTAATAACTTGGTAACGAGAGGCTTTAAACAGGTTTTTATTTCAAATTAATTAAACGAAACATTAAATTTCTTTACAAATTTTTATTTTTCACAGACTTTAGCAGGAGAAAAGTTCTAGACCGGTTTAAAATTTGAAGTGATCGGCTCTCGGGTGCGGCTGTCCTCGCAACCCCTTTCGGTGTTATCATCTAAAGTCTATTCACTTAAGCTGTTGCTCCACAGACTCTGGCTCTTTGTCTTTCAAAGGTCATCACAGTCCCTTTCATGTAGTGTTTGGGTGCCTCCGAAAACGTCTTCGAGGAAGAAGAATAAAAACTGATCCGCGCGCGGAGGAGAAGCAAAAGATCGATAAAAGGTCACTCGAGCTGCTGTTTCATGGATTCCGTCTCTCCATCTTTAAGACGACATCTTAGTTCCTCTCTCTTTGTCCTTGAGATGCGGCTTTGTCCGTAACGTCTATCGCGTGCATTCGAAGAAGAAAAAAACTAAAGAGGAAGGTCATGCAGAAGATTGAAGGAGATTCACATCATCTTGTAAGCCGACTCTTTAAACCCCTTAATGGCCTCTTTCATGTCCCCAATCATCTCTGATTGACGAGCGTAGCAGATTTGCAGACGGTTCTTCTCGCCTTCCATATCAACCTCATTGATTCTTTGGAACATTTGAAACAATAGCCCACCGCATCTGAAATCAACTCCGTCGCAGTACCTCGTATACCATACGGAGGGTATACGAGGTACTGCGGCGTCACTTTGACACTGAGGACACCCTCCAGGGTATGTCTTTATTACAACAGACTGATATTCTTTTTCATTGAAATAGTTCGCGGCCCTTTTCTGCGAGGGGACTCAACAATGAATACTGTTCACAGGATTTTATGGATCATGGTGCCCGAACATTACTTGAGGGTAGGAGAGGGAGGAGGTGTGCTTTCAACATAGCAGCCTTCACAATCGGTGAGATGTCTTTTTTGCCCCTGGCTCTCTAGGGAAGAATACACGGTCTTTTTGGAAGATTGCAATGTCCCATCTGGGCATTCCGCTCACCCTGGACATCAACCATGACAAGTCTTTTCAAGAAGTCTTCCTCTAATGAGCCAAAGCTACGTTGGTTTATTTCAAACAGGAGAATTTTTATTTTACTTCTAGCATTTCTGGGAGTTTTCAGATGTTTGTGGTTAAGATACCAATTAGACGCATGGTTTAGATTGACAAAGAAAGATGCATGAATAAAATAAGGTGAATTTTCTCAGGGCTTTGGGTTCAAGGCTTTTGGTACTATAAAAATGGTTTTGTTAAGCCTTGAGAGGTTATTCCCAAGTATACCATAACACCTGATGGCTAATTTGCCTTTTGCAAAACAGCTTTGTCTTTACGACGAATTTCGCGTGAAATATGTTGTATATGTGTTTCGCTATTTGTGCTTGACAGATGAAACGGTGTTCCATCCGATGTTATAAATGTTTTATATCTACCTTTGCGTAACATTAAATACAGGTGAAAAGAGCATTTTCTTCGTTTTTCTATGGTATTTGGAGACATTTTATCACATACAGACTTGTTCATTCACTTTTTTTACGGCCAATTTTCTTCACCAGACAACAAATTGTTGATTGCGATACCTGTAGTTTCTTTGCCAAAGTTCTTTGAGGCAGAGGATTTTCTAAAGCGATAACATTTTTTCAGCTTCTTTTTTTTCCTTTCATTAAGAACTTCATTCATATTTTTTTCCTCCAGCTTTTAATTGCCAGCCAAATTTCATTTCTTTTTAAAGTTTGGGTAGTAATACATTAGAAAAATGTTTTTCTGACTTTTTAAGTGCTTTATTTTTAACAGAATTTTAACAATCATTCTTCAAAAGCTTTAAACTTTCTTTTTGGGTTTAAGGATATAATTTCGGTACCATAATTTACATCGACTAATAAAAAGGGTAAGATTAGTTATTTAAATGTTATATTGTAATTTAAAAATTTGATACAACTCTTTTAAATATTAATAAAGTTTAGAATAAAAATAATTTATTATGTTAAGTTATTATAAAAAGCAATTAGGATTTCACTTTAAAAAGAGATCCAAAGAATTTATTGTTTTTTCTTAAATGTTCTACTTTTTCAGAAATCTGCTATTTTATTTAATGTGAAGAACAACAGTGTCTTATTTAAGCTGCACACTTGTGATTACTTTCGTTACGAAGAAGTGCTGCAAATACAATAATAAAAGCACTAATGTATTATATTTTGATCTGAATGTTGGTAAGTTTGACATTCTTAATAATTTTGTTTACTTAATAGGTGACCAGGGTTATTATAAAAGTAATTTTATTCTTCTACTACAGCAGATCTTAAGCTTTCGATCTCCGCGGTCCTTCTTTATGTGTCAGCGTGGCATTGCAAAGATTTTGAACATCCTCCCCCGATTTAATATTCTGGATCAAAATACAAGTTTTAGTAGAGTTTTTTCATTGAGTTTAATTTAAAATTCTAGTATAATATTGTAACGGGTCTATTCGTAAGCCTCCTATTAATACTTGTGGGGGAGGGGTCCTAACTGGGACCCCTCTATCTCTGTCCTGCGCGTCTCTAGGTGTGGGGGGAAACGAAACATCACCAACAAACGCCATAATAACAAATAGATTTATTGAAGCTCTGAACAAACACTTAAACAATCACAAGTTTAATTATAAGAAGAAACCTAGGAATGATATCTAAAGCGTCTATTAATCCTAATATTCAATCCTAAGTAAACTCGACCACCAGAAATGGATAAGGAGAATAAACACTAATGAACCTCTGGCCGATTCAGATTCTACTATCTTAAATCTTCAACCTAATAATTCAATCTCAGAAATTACCTTCTATACGCACGCTAAGTTTGTGAAGTAAATACTCCAGTGTTCAACTTACTTGACAGCTTCCCGGCTCCTTCTCTCCTTACATCTACAAGACCTATATATAGACTTTATATAGTCGAACTAATTAACATATATCTATCTCGTGTTTTTCTTGAAAGGCTGTGAATTAGTATAAATGATAGCCCCAAAGTTTCCCCAAGAGGATTAGTGAAAATATCTCGCGAATACTCTCGAAATAATCGCGTCACAGCCCCCTCCAAGAAAAAAACGGGATTTATAAAAGGGTCTTAATGGCCCTATAGAAATTACGTTGAAAGATTTTACTCTTACACTAACAAGGAATGTTAAACTTGAGTTTAGCATTAACTTTTACATAACAATACGCTATAAAAACACTCAAAACTACTAGCTCAATAATTTTTATCACTCCCAAGATTTCTGCTTTTACACTCATTATTTAAGGTGTACCCCATTTGGACGAGGACCAAGGAAAAATTATTCCTAATACTCAATTCTCAGTAAACCCGACTACCAGAAATAGATAAGGAGAACAATGCACTAAAGAACCGGTAGACGATTCTGATTATACCATCTTAAATCTCCAATCTAATAATTTAATCTCAGCAATTACCTTCTTAACGCGTGCTAGATTTGTGAAGTACAAACTTCAGTGTTCAGATTTACTTGACAGCTTCCCGGCTCCTTCTCTCAAACATTTACACAACCTATATATATAGACTTTATATAGTCAAACTAATTTACATATATCTCGTGTTCTTCTTAAAAGGCTGTGAATTAATGTAAATGCTAGCCCCAAACTTTCACCAAGAGGATTAGTAGGAAAAATATCGCGAATAGACCCGTCACAGACTGATAAATAAATTTTTTTTAAAAGAATCGGCGGGCCACGGGGTTGACACCCCTGAGCTGGACCCATCTGTAAGATCAAACTCTCTTTGTGACCATTAGACACTAGTCTCAATCAAGATAGAATATTGGGTCGCAAGTATTGAATGTTTGAGAAGAACTGATGTATATTCTAATTCAAGTGGTGATACTAAATATCGAAAGCATTAGTCATTTATACCATCTTTTAAAATCACAGTTCCGAACTCAGATATCTTAGATAAAGCCCGGGAATAAAAGCCCTCCACGATTGACATGAATAGGTTCCTTTTCGTCCCAGTCGTCTAAGGCATGCACGGAGTAGCTATGGAATGGTAGTCTGATGGTACAAAAAAACGCCTCTGTCAAAAGATTCTTCACATAATTCAAGTAGGAAATTGATTTTATCATTGAGGGTTGTAAGGTTATTTCTTTTTTTTTCCCTTCTTATTTGTGGGGAATTGGAGTTTTTAGAATGGGGGTTGCTACGTGCTAGGCCCAGTACCCTTACAGATAAAAATATACGAGATTAGGTGTGGCCAGGAGGTACAATTATACATAATTCACGTTCATTTAAGGTATCCAACTACACTAAAACTGTGAATTTCGCCAAAAATTAACATTTTTTTTTTATAATTTTACTTTATAAGCCATCTTATTAGAATTAGAAAAATACCAAGTTTATTATTTTCCGTTCTCTAGAATAAAAACTACAAGTGTTTTAGTAAAAACAGATGCCATTCCTTGAGAAGCAATATGTCATACTTCAAAACGTGTTTTACACGAAACGTGTTTGTTTGAAAATGCTCAAACGGGGATAGCTATTGCTAAAAAAGCTTTGAAAATAATGAACTAAAAATTTTATGTATGGTTTGTATAATAATAAAAGTGTTTTAACCTTTGTTCTATCAACCATTGTTTTATTACAAAATTTACAGTCTTTTGTGTTAATATAGTCCTGTTTTTAAGCAATTTCATATAATAACAAAGATAAAGTGCTCTTGTTTTTGTAAAAATTAAAATATTTCTTATCCTGAGGTCATTTCAAAAATAAATAACATAGTAACACATCATAATTAAAAAATGGAAAATTTGTTCATATACTTTTGGTACAAAATGGGTCCGTTTATGTTATTTTTTGTAAAGTTTTACCCATTGTGTCGGATCTATACGCGACCTTATCATTAATCCTCTTGGGGAAACTTTAGGGCTAGCTTTCACGTTAATTCGCAGCCATTTCTCAAGAAGAAATCTTGATATTTAAATTAGTTTGATTATATAAAGTCAAAGGTTTTGTATATGTAAGATAGAAGGAGCAGAAGAACTGTTGCGGTAATTCGTAAGTGAGATTTATTTCATTATCACAACGTGAGCTTAGGAAGGAGTTTATCACTATAATAAATTTGTGGATCAAGGTTTAAAAATCTAAGATAGATTGAATGAGATTAAATTAAACAGATAACCTGCGCTTGTTTACTTAGAGTTGTCCACTTAGAATAGATTGCGCTATTTGTATATCACCCCTAGGGTCTCCTCTTGTAGTTTCACTTGTAGTTGATTAGTGTGTTTGAATAGTAATAAAATAATAATTATTATGGAAGTTTCTGGTGATGCTTTGTTTCCCCTTACACCCTTAGGTAGGCAAGACGTGAAGCCGCGACTTCAAGTTGGTCGCGCTCGCACCATTTTTTTCCAATTTTACCAATAATAGTTTATTTTTCTCTTCTTAATTTTAGCATATTTTTCTTAAAATGTACTTAACAAATCTTAAAGCTACGGGGGAAAAAACCCATATCTCTATTTATTTTTTTTAAAAAAAGTTGTCGTAAGAAGTCGGATACCTTAAAAGAGGGAGGAATCGTTTGCTTCACTCTTACTTTTTAGGAAGGGTCACACAAATCAGATACCACATTATTAAAAGATAAATGAACATGGAATTCCAACAATGATTTTTTGGAAGAAGTTTGACTCTTTCATCTCGCATTATCAGCTCATGTTTTAGTCTTCATCTCTTTGCATGGCGGCACTGGTTTTGTAACGATGGCGTGCACATCTCCATTTCCATTCTTTTTTCAAATAATTTAAAGAAATTTGGCTGAGGTGTTTATTTGAATCACTGACTTATAGGTCCACCGCTGCTGCTTGCATATCTTAGACGCCTAGGAAAGAAAAGAATCCCTATTCATGCTAGTCGTTCAGGGCTTTTATTCCTGTCTTTTGTTGTTTGCGACAAACGGAATAAGAACCAGCTACACACCCCCTTCCTAGAGAAGAAAGTTGTCTCTGCTCTTGATTGACTTTCTGAACAATACTTAATGAAGGTTGCTTTGCCAGTCATTGCTGCGATTGATATGCATCTCCAATAAGCCTGAGTGCAGTTGGAACGTTGACGTTGTGGGCAGTATCTCGTTGAAATGGTGAATCTAGTTGACGCGTGTGTCATTATCGTTTGAATCACAAGTCATGATTTATTGGGAATGTCTTAGTTAAAGTCTCCATGAAATGAATGTATAATCAACCAGTAGAGTTAGATTGTGCTGCCATCTGGTGTGTGTTCAATTCCTGGCTCACCAAAGAAGAGCCTTTTGTATTTGAACCACCGACCTTCCAGTCCACTGCTACTGCGTCCATGCCTTAGACGACTGGAACGAAAAGGAAACCCTATTTGTGCCAATTGTGGATAGATTTTATTCTTGGTCTTTGTGGTTTGCGACTTGTGAAAGATGAGCCAGCTGCAATTTCAACGAAATATAACTCAAAAATTGAACTAAACGTCACACTAAGTCTACATGAAAAATTTATTTCTACATAAAACCTTATGATGCTAGTAAATATGTTTTTTTTTTCAAATAATTTTTTTGTGAAGTTTTAGAAGCAGCACATTTTCCCGATAGCACAAAGAGGATTGCTTTCTTTGCTTAACACATCTAGAAGATCTACTGGATTAGAAATCTTCTTGAAGTAAGTAAACTAAAGATCTTTTTTATCTTAAATTTAAGCGACATTCACGTTTATTATGCAGCGAGAATTTCCTAAGCAAATTTGTAGAGATAAGTCTTATTTCCTGTTCACTCAGATAAATTTTTATCGATTTTTAATATTCAAGATTCGTGCTGAGTAGTATGTAAATTGAAAATACCCTTTGATTCCATCAGCGAGGTCGTTAAACGTATTGAACCTTTTAGTAAATAAAACTAGAATCTTTTAAAACATCAAATTCTAAAGAGTTAAAACTTAAAAGCGGGATTAAAATGGAAAATTTCAGCACAATTTTGTCACGGAAATATTAGGAAAACTTTACAGCATCGTTTCTCAAACTGTGAGGCATACCCAATTGGAGGGTGGGCGTAATAAGAACTAGAGGGGGTGCGAGCTTATTAAAAGATCGAAAACAAAAGATTATTTTTTAAAAAAATTATTAATTTACTGAAAGTAAAGAAACAAAATACATTTTGATATAACGAAAAATATAAAAACACATTTACACTGATATAATACACTTACAATGCACAGTGTATTTTATAACTAATTTAACAATACTAAGTTAAGAACAATTTTAATAATTATCATGACCCCATGGCACGGTCATATATAAAATTATATACAAAAATTAACACTTATCTGGATAATTTGAATGGTTTATAATTAAGCCTTTAACTGTCGATTAAATGTTACGTGATTCGCTCCCTAATGCCACCGTTTTTCACGAAGGCAAGTGTATGTGATGCATTGAGGGGAAAAGGGAAGAAAGGAATACTTAAGGTATGTGACTACCCTAACTTCGCTGTTTTGGTGAAAACTTTTGATATTTTTTTATGATTTTATCTTATAGCCCATACAGTTAAGATTCCAAAACAACTTTTTTTTTATTTCTACGATATTTAGAAGCAAAGTTATAGCATTATTAGTAAACCGGAAATGTAGTTTACAAAACCGGAAGTAGATCCCTACACAAAATATTTTTGAGATATTGAATTAAAATTTTCAAAACACGTTTTATTTAGTTATATCTGTGTTGTGAATCAAAATCTAATCTCTGTGTGTATATATATGCAGTTTATTGCTTTTTAATAAAAAAGAACCCATTAATTTTTTAAAAAATCGTGTTTTTGCATAAAGTTTAGCATATTTAAAAAACTTTCAAAAGTATTACAAATCTTTTAATTCCTAACACACATAAAGAAGTTATTCACCTACTGTGTAAGTATTATCTGAATACATTTATTAGAATTTTGTGTAACTGCCATTTTTCATCAAAATTTCATTAAAAACGACAATTGTTACTGTCTATAAAACTCTCTAGAAAACAGCAAAAGGTTTAAAAAATGTCCAGATTAGTTAAACATGAAGCTAAAGAGATCTCGACCCATAAATATGGTGAGTTTAAAAAATGTACAATTAGTAGAACATTTTTTATACTGTATTAAAATCTTTAAATGCATTTTCTGAGAAACTATGTTTTTCAATTTTTTTGCTTCGTGGTAAAGTTTACTACAGAATTTCTTTTAAAGATATTGAATTAAAATTTTCAGAAAATGTTTTATTTAGATTTATCTCTATATAATCTAGACTATCATCTAATCTCTATGTATATATTTATGTATTTTATTGCACTTTTTGTAAGAAAATGACATTAGATTTTTGTAAGAAATTGTGTTCTTGCATAAAAAAATGACATATTTCATAAGCTTTCAAAAGTTTTGCAAATTTTATAGCTCTAAGCACAGATAATGATACTATTTATGTACTGTATACATCTTATATTCGAATATATTAATTAGAATTTTCAATACAAGCCATACCGTAACTGCAATTTTTCACTAAAATTTCACTCAAAATTCCCAGTATATGGAAAATTATTTTTAATTTTGTGGAAATTGTACTTGAATTCCTAGTTTTATGCCACACTTCAATTAAAAATGTGTTTATTTAGTTGAAAATTTATATATTTCAATAAAGTGCTCCGAAGGTTGTCACATACCTTAATCTAATCCCATGAAATAAGTAAATCCTTCGCAAACACTGTGAAGGTCCTTTTATTACATCTCAAAGCCTTCGGAATAATTTTATGGATGCATTGTACAGAAAAGATCATTCTTTGGAAAGGCGCATATATACGCCCTGAGAAATTAACGTTTTGGTTGAGGTAGACGTTTATATACGCCTGTGTCACTTAAGAGGTTTAAGTAGTATTGTAGCTTTAGCGTTAAAGTATAGTATTACTGAATTCAAAACTTTGTTATTGTACAGAGGGGGCGCGTAAGAAATTATTGTTGTGTGTGTGAATATTGGGTCACAAATATTAAAAGTTTGAGAAGCACTGCCTTATAGTGAAGCACCTTTTCTGTGTTCAAAAAATAAACAGCTAAATCAAAATGCTCGTCACTCCCAATACCGGGTCTAAATCTAAAAATATGTTATTGATGGTAAGGGAGTTAAGCTGATTGTGAAATGTAAAACATTTTATGCGGTTCATTTAGTAAAACCGTACTGTGTATGGTTCCACTCACAATAACGTTTTAATAAAATATTTTTCTTAAAAATATATATTAGATTTTTAAGCAGAAATTAATTTAATTATTGGGTTGTTTTGCTTTAGAAAGTTACTGCTAAATATTATGTATGTGTTTTTTATATATAATATTGCTTTCTGATAAGTTAATAGGTAAGTAAATTTTATTCGAGTATGTATCATAGCATAATGCGGTGTCTATGGAATGTTTTTTTTAATCGGAACACTCATTATATGTACATGTAAACATTCAATTCTGAATATTCATTATCTTTTGTTTAAGAATAGAATAATTTCTCAAGTCTTGACGGTGAAAAAATTTTAGATTTTGCCTGATTAGAATAATTTTTATCGCAACTTTAACTATATATTTTAAATCAAATTCTTTAAAATGTAACTCTACAGCATACGGTGGCCACGATAGTCTAATGGTCATGAACTCTTGTCCGGAATGCTATGAGTTTGAGCATTTCTGCCACTGAAAACCCGCCGTGTAGAGATGTTTAATCTGTCAAGGCTCAAAATTCGAGGTTTGCAAATTCGAAGAGGTGGTGCCAGCTCTGGTGCCGTCCTCGTCACTTGATCGTGGTTCAAATCTATGAGGTCCGTCAGCAATAGCCTTTATGTTGCTCTATAGTGCAACATTAATACACGCAATCACGAAACAACACATATAACAGAATTATTGAATTGTTTTTCGCTTAAGGTATCCGACTACTTGCGACAACTTTTTTTAAAAAAAGAAATGGAGGTATGGGAATTTTTTGTGGTTTTTAGATTTGTTTAGTACATTTTAAGAAAAATATGCTAAACACAAGGAAAGAAAAAGAAATTATTATTACTAAAATGTTAAAAAAGTGGGGAAAATTTACAAAAAATATAATAAATGGGGCAACAAAAATTAATAAATATAATAACAAATAATAACAATTATATATAATATAATATATATGTTTGTTTCATATAATAACAAACTTTGTAACAAAAGTTTATGAACACATTTTAAATTTTTCAATTCTGATGTGTTGCTATGTTTCATTTTTGAAATTACCTTCAGGGTAAGGATATTTTATTTTTTACAAAAACTAGCGTACTTTGTCTTAGTTATTATATGAAATTGCTTAAAATAGCAGTTCTTAAAATAGCATATCTTCATTATATTAAGAAACTGTAAATTTTGTAATATAACAGTGTTGATCAAACACTTCCACTATTAAACAGAGCATACACAAAAAATTTCAGTTAATTTTTTTCTAAATTTTTTGAGCAATCGCGCTGTCTTTGTTTGAGCATTTTCACAAAAAAAAAAAAAAAAAACACGTTTCGATTAAAACGCGTTTTAAAGTATGACATCTTTCTTAAAGTAATGGCATTTGCTTTTATTAAAGCATTTATAGTTTTAGTCCAGTGAACGGAAAATAATAAACTTTGTATTTTTATAAAGCTAAGAAAATGCTCTATAAAATAAAACCATAAAAAATTTGATAATTTTTGGCAAAGTTTACAATTTTAAGGCAGCCAGAGCCTTAATATATTTACGCTCGATTAAAAAATCTAACATTGCCAGAATGATTATGCAAGGTTAAGCCCTAAGCAAATGACCACGCAGTATGCGAACGAACTCTCTATATTCACATGGTTCAAGAAGATTTTTCGACCCCGTCAGGCTACGTTTAACATCTCCAAGGGTTGGTGCATGTTAATCATTATATGATAAAATAATACCTGATTAGATAAGGTTTATAATTTTATATCTATATTTATAGGGAAAAAGGACTCACTCACTCCTTATATACTAGGGCTCTGGAACTATTGACCTACAGAGTTGAATTTTGGCTGTTTTGTTTATTTTTTTGTGTATCAATTCCTAGGGCAAGGGTGGGCGTACTTTTCCAGGGTAAGGTCTACTTCTAATTTTTTTCAGAGTGTCGCAGTTCATTCTGTATCAGTGGCACACACGAAGAGGGGGGGGGGTCCATGGATCCGGACCCTGGTCCATAGCTCATGGTTTTTTTCGATCGATTATAATCAAATAAAGTTGACTCTCGCTATATCAAACCTTCGATAATACGAACCACTCGACAATTCGAAGTATATGCTCAGTCCCTAGAAAAACTCTTGATAATTTGATTTTAAGCAATACGTTTAGGTATCTTCAATATTTCGAAGTAAAATCTGCAGCCAGCCAAACTACAACACGCGATAATTCGAAGTGACCTAATAAAACTCTCGACAATTCAAACACGCTCTATCATGTAGGGTCCTGTAGAACAAGTTAGAGCTTAATATGTTTTGTTCTATTGTTCTGTTTGTCATCCCTGTAACGTAGCTTCTTTGTTGACCATCGGAGATGACTTCGATAACTCTGACATAAAAGCTAAAGTGTCACTAAACCAACTAAGTAACTTTTTCCTTCCAATCATGTTGTTGAGGACCTTTTTCAAGCATCATTTATTCTAGCAAAATCTATTGAATGCCATAAAACAAAAAAGGTAACTATTTTTTCATCAAAAAAAAAATTAATTATATACAATATGTATTCTTTTAATACATAAATGTATTCTTTTAATGCATAAATGTATTCTTTTAATTCAGGACTTTTAACTTCTGTTTAATATTTATGCGGTACACACAATAAGTACTTTTAAAAATACCTTAAAATAAATTTATACATATGTATAGTTGTTGTTGAAAGTTTTTTCCTACCCTTTTTTTTTCTTGATAACTCGAAGTTTTTCATTGGTCCCTTCAACTTCGAATAATCGAGAGCCGACTGTATATTGATCTGAAAAACGCTAGATGGAAGTCGAATTAAAATATTTTACGTGCTAAAAATAAAAATCCAACTTTTCATCTGAGAATTTATGCACAGTCAGATTATTTTATATTTAAAATTCAATCAAATTTTTGAAACATTTGTCATTTTAAGAAATGTTTATCTCAAATGAAATTAAGCATTTCAATAAAATCTTTTAAATATCAAAAATGACAAAAAAATGGCGTTTTTTTTTACAAAACGCAGACAAGGCAATTGTTCCTCAAATTACCTCTGAATCAAATGAAGGGTCACTAAAATGCTTTAGACCCGTGGCCCGTGGACCGCATGTTGATGTGACTCCTACTCTAAACCAAACTTTTTAGGTTAAACTTTCTGTAAGAAAAATATTTAAAGATAAAAAATACGGCAAATGTTTAAAACAAAATAAAAAATCATGGGTTTAATGCGCTGGACGTTGAAAATCATGTAACGAAAGCTTTAATATATTTAAGCAATGATCAGTGTCTTAAAAAAATCAGTTTTTTATGTTTTCCCAGTTACACCGAGTGGGCAAAAAGTCCGTATAAACTTTAAAAGTTTATAAGACCCGGAAAATTACATGAAATAAAAAATGTTTTGCAGGTTTAGCATCGATAAATCACGGAATTCTTTTTAGATAAGAAAAAAAAACCTGCCGACAGATGCTGCTCGTACAAACGACTGAGTTGGAAATATGCAAATAAGAGAGGTAATTTCACATACTGATGCTCTTGATCCAGATCTAATTCTCCGATGCATGCCAACTAAGTAAACAAAGATGCTGAGCGAGAAAGACAAAGCTTTGCTGGCGAAGCTGTTTTCCATGAACAAGGAATCAGCGACTGTTGCACTGTGTAAATTCCGACCAGAAAAATGTAAAGACTGGAAAAGGACCTTTAACAGGAATACGCCTCATAAAGCTTGTTCAGCGATTTGAGGAAACTGGATCACTCGAGGATCGTGTAAGATTCGGACGACTAAGTCTAAGAATCATTTGCAAACGTTGGAAGTTTGCATGGCCTCCTCGGTCTCCAGATCTGACTCCAGTAGACTTGGCTGTAGCGATATTAAAATTCCCGGGTGTATTAATCCCATCCATCTAATCTATTGGAATTGAAAGATGCGATCCACCGAGAGGTGTCGTGTATACAGGCGGACATTCTGTGTGCACTCTGCCGTTGCTGGATTTGTGACACACTTGGAATGTGTCATCCCTTGTGGTGGTGGATATGGGGAGCACATGCTGCTGTAATAAATGATTTGGTAACGTTACTTCTATTATTTGGGAGGTTTTTTTCCACTTATGTACAAAACACCATTTATCGGGTGTTTTTTGAAATTTTTTTTCTTGTCTGAAAAAAAATCATGTGACTTATTGATGCTAAACCTGCAAACTGTTTTTTATTTTGTTTAATTTTCTGGGTTTTATAAATTTTTTAAGTTTTTACGGACTTTTTGCCGAACCGGCATAATTAGTAGCGTAACGAACACCCCCGCAACCCCCGCATTGTGGAGGGGCCTAGTGTACTAGGGAGCCCAAATGCTGACTGCCGCCAAGTACCTACCATTTGAAAAATCCAACTTGAGGGCCCAAAACCTGACTTTGCTGGAGGTCCCCAAATGTTCTCCGTTACTCCAGTATGTATAACAGCAAGAAATTAATAAAACACACGTTATAAAGGATTTAAAGGAAGTAGAAATAAAAGTTTCGTTAATCTAGTAGTATTGTAATACTGTAGTCAGGAAAATGTCGGAATTACGACAATCATAGATAAAAGCTAATGCTACAGATTATCATTTTTTTCATAATGAAGTCAGTACTTTTTTGCAATAAACACGTACAGCTTTTAGACTCAAAAGCGTATTTGATCTGTATTTATAATAGGTGTCCAATCGTGTTTCAGATGGGTGCAATTTCTCTTTGCCCTACTTCCTTTCGTTCCTTTTCCTTCTAATCGCGCCTCACGTGCGCATGAAACACGTGCATGGTTTTTTTTCGTACATAAAAAAATGAACCATAAATAAGCGTGTGTATTTCACATATGGGTGTTTAGCATAAATGTAGAAACATATTTTTCGTGCATATTATGTTTCTAATGACATTTCTCTTTTTTTCTTACTTTTTGGCAGACTACCCTGTATTTTTATTAAATAATTTTTCGATAGTAGAATTATGTGTAATAATAATGTAAAATAAAATGTGTATGACTTTAATATACAGTTAATTTAATTTTGGGTGTTATTTTTTATAAAATGTGTTTATTTTCGAGTGTTTACATGCATTTGCGTTTGTTTCTAAATCAGGTGTCAGCATTTTTTTCCAGGGAACGGACTACTTCTAATTTTTACAAGGTGTTACGGTCGAACCATTTACGTTGCAGCGTGAGCAAATAAAATGGTGCAAAATATTTATTATAACTTAATAATGAACACGGAATATGTACTTATCTACATAAAAAAATACGTCACTACAATAAAATATACTTACACTTAGAAGATCATGCTTAAAGCAAAACGCAAGATACACACATAATAATAATAGCCACAAATATAATGATATCAAATGATGCATTTATTATCAAACATTTCCAAATACATTAAAAATAAATCTCATTTTCGTCTATAGTTCTTGCAGTATAATCAGTAGAAGACTTAGACTGCATGTAGTCAATAATTCGGTGTATATTTACTAACTGTTATTCTTCAGGGGTCACCCGCCGTGTAAGGGAGCGATGCACGTAAAATCTGTCGAGAGCTCAAACGTCCTCCCGTTGGTGTGGTGTGGTAGTTAAGAGACGGGGTGCCAGCTCAGATGTCGTCCGCGTCACTTGACCATGGTTCAAAATTACGCGCACCGTCCCCAAAAGCCCTCGTGTAGCTGAACAGTGGGACGTTAATATTCACTCACTCACTCACTCAGGGATCACCCTAAAATGACTTCGCGGTTCATAGTCGACCACGATCGACTTTAGTATTCGTACTTGCGACATTTTTTTTTTTTTTTTTTTTTTTTTTTGTGAAAAAATGAAGACATGGCGATTTTTTTAGTTTTTCGATTTCTTTAGTACATTTTAAGAAAAATAAGCTATAAGTCTGAAGAGAAAAAAAATTATCATTAAAATGAGAAAAAACGGGTAAAAATATACAAAAAATAACCTAAACGCGGCCCTTTGTGTACCAAATGTTTATCAACAATTTTTCAATTTTTTAGTCTTGATGTGTTGCAATGTTATTCATTTTTGAAATAACTTTCAAGATAAAAGATATTTTCATTTTTACAAAAACTAGAGCACTTTATCTTAGTTATTATATGAAATTGCTTAAAAAAACAATGATTATATTCTCATAAGGGACTGTAAATTTTGTAATAAAACAGTGATTAATAAATCTGAAGGATTAAAACACTTCTACTATTATAAAGAACATACAAAAAAAGTTTAGGGCCGTGGGTAGCCTAGTTGCTAGAGCATCTAGTTCGATGCCCTATGTCACCAAATACCCTCCGAGTACATACGGAGTACGTGCTCGTTAAATCAGTGGGTCCCGAAAGCCTTGTGGGCGGTCGCAGCAACAACCACGGGTGCAGGGGGCTGGAGAATATTTCCCTTCCCTCCAGTTCCATACCTAAATTGTGGAGGTGGAGATAGGTCGTGTCACCATCTATCGTCTATGAACCGAGCCAAATCGTACTGTCACCTGCACGGTGCTCAAAGCTAAAAGCTAACAACAGGCGTACACCTAGCCCCTTTGCCACGATTAATTTCTTGGGCCTAGTTCTGACACCGTTAGACAGGTGGTATTAGAAACAACAACAACAACAAAAATTTCAGTTAATTATTTTTAAAACATTTTTAGTAGTCGCTGTCCCCGTTTGAGCATTTAAAAAAAACACACATTTCGGGTAAAACGCGTTTTAAAGTATGACATCTTGCTTAAAGTAATGGCATTTGCTTTTGCTAAAACACTTGTAGTTTTTGTTGTAACGAAAGAAAAATAATAAACTTGGTATTTTTATAAAGCTAATAAGACCACTTGTGACGAATCTATACGGTCTTTTACTAATCTCCTCTATTTTCGTAAAGCAATTTATTTACTTCAACCAATCTTCACCGAGAGCCAGGCGTGATTTATGTAAATAAGATATATTATATAAGCTCGGTTTTCGCGAGTTAAGAAGTTAAGTGATAGGAAGAGAGAAGTCAAGTGAATATAGATCGAGACGTCAACACTAAGTGGTTTACAATTGTAGATTGCCTGATATGTGAGGAGGTACGCGAAGAGAAGCGGATTGAAAATAGTGAAAATCATTATTACTGTGTGTGTGTGTGTGAGCGTGGATTCTTCACCCATTCTTCCAGCCATTAAAAGGGCCGAAGTCGTCACGAAGGAACAGCCGATATAAAACATACGGTCAGTGATTTTGTTTAAGCATTCAGATTATTCGCACGTGGCGTGGCTGTAATTGTGCGCGTTTAAGCTTTCCTAGATTCAGTTGATATTCTGTGTATTCCGCTAGTATTTATTCCCCGCTTCGTTACTCTACTCTCTTTTGTTTATCTTAACTTGATTAGTGTGTGTCTAAATGTATTTGCTGATAAGAATCAATAAATCTATTTGAATTGCAATTATGTCTTTTGATCATCTAAGTCCGCCTACACATACTGCAGTATTTTCAGATAGACAGGAAGGTATTAGTGTAAGGGGTGGCCTGAGGTCACAACACGCTTATGAAATAAAATCACAAAGAAAAATTGCCAATTTAGGCAAAATTCACAGTTTTAGGTTAGTCGGATACCCTAATGCCCACCCCTGATTTAAATCGAATAATGATATGATTTCCAAAATGGTCATTAAGATGTGGTAATGTTTAACATCAAGAAAATTCATAGGTTTTTAATTAATGTCCCTCTAAAAGTACATTCGAGATATACACAACAATAGGTCTGGTAATTAGACAACTTTAAGAGAAGTTAGAAAATTCGCGACAAAGAAATATTCTAACGAAAGATAAATTAATAAGCCTCTTTACGTTGAAGCAAAATGTCAAGGTATTGTAAATAATCTTGAGGAAAATGATCTCTTTCTCAGATAACTTCGTATTTATGTTCTCTAAAACTAAATTACATAGTTTTGATCCCACTTTTAGAATGTAGTTTTATTTGATATTTTTTTATTTATTTTTCAGAAATATTGAAATTTGAATGGAATTTAGACTCTTAAATTAAATAAAAGCTTGCTATTAGGAAGCAAGTGTTAGAAGAGCAGCTGTTCAGAGCGCTGAATTGGAGGGTCTATTGTGTATCGTCAGCGTGATACCATTAACCTTTCTATGCAGATATGCGTCCATATAAGTATAGACAAGTTTGTAAAGGTTTAAAGGGAAATATCTGTAGTTATTGAATATTTCGTCGAACTTTTTTTTGTCTTCGTCACCAGGCATCGCCAATGGAGGGTAAGTTAAGATTTTCATTGTTTTAATCGGACTTGAAACTTTAAACATGTTTTTCTCAAAACTGTGTTTTTCAAACTTTCCTCCATCGCATCTCAAGGACGGTTTGACTGAATGACTTCAAATTTATAGGGTAGACTCAGCAGATATATACGTACCAAATGGACTACGATCATTCCAAAATTCAAAATATTTCTATTTCTTTTATAACAAAAACATAACAAAAAAAGCATGAAATTCAAAACTTTTTCTTCAGAGGTCTACCAAAAACCTATTTTTGGATATTTTCAATTGAGTATCTTCCATTCTTTGCATTTCAGCTTATAGATTAAAATGCCATTAATGTTTTTTTATTTTATTTCGGGTAAACCAATGAGAGAGCTGGAATCGTCGAGGAGAAGTGAGTGTCTATTTTTTCGAGGCGGGTGTGTTCAGAGCTCTGTAACTCAAGTTCTATTAAATATTTTTGACTAAACATTTACATATATACTCTTAAAATACATATAAATAAATGGTAAAAAAAACTTAAAAATTCTATCTTTTTACGGACGTTAAAAAAAAAAGTATGTAAAAAGGCTTAAAAAACAGGCCGTCACATGAGTGAACCCCCTGAAGACAAAAATGTTTTTTTTGTGTGTGCTTTTTTTGTTTATTTTTAGGATTGAAAAAATATATATTTGTGGGAAAAACAATGGACTAAATTCATGACGGTCACATGATAATATAAACACGTGTTCTACATTGAATTAAAAACAGAGAATAAACTATATAGCTCGTACTTTTTATTCTATTTGTAAAACTTAGTTAAAATTTCAAATTGCTTAGTTGGGTAAAGATGCTCAAGAGTTATAAAAAGAAATTTCTGCAAAAAGATTTTAAAATTAAAAAAAAAAGTCTTGTTTTAAACATGTACTTTTAAATAAAGTGACAAAAATAATTTTTTTTAAAAAAAAGTTTCTGTAAAAAGCGTAATTTGGCAACAACGAAGTGCATGAACTGATTTGCTGAAAATAGATAATTGCATTTATTGTGACTATGACGTCACATGTGTTTTTGAACTTGATTGGCTAAAAACACGTGGTTTAAAATTATCATGTGATTATGACGTCACATGAATTTAGTCCATTCAGATTTCATCTTATAGCAGCATGTGTATTTTCAGATCTCTGTGCCTTTCATATAATCAATTGCTCTAGTGGCGTACCGGAGAGGGCTCCCGTGCAAAGTCAGCTTTAGAGCTCCAAGCCTAAATTTGTACTTGGCGTCAGTCAGTGGCGTAGCTATCAATGGGCTGAGAAGTGCTATGCAAGCTCAGGGGGCCCCTTGGACCCTGATCACTAAGCAAGCCGAACTTCCGATAAATTCTCCCACATTTAAGATATAAGGTAAAAGGTTGTCATGGCAACTCAGTTAAAATTAATTTCGAACTAACTCTATGAAAAACTCTTAAAAAATCTACACAGGAAGCAATTCCTTCTTAGTTATATTCTAAGCTAGTTCCCTGTTTCAATATTTCACATTCTACTCATATCTGCAATATACTTTTTTAATTTTGCCCCCCCCCCCTCCTTTGTTCTTTTGCTGAGGTGTTCTTAGCGCGCTTTTCACGTAGTGGAACAAAAACGCTATGAGGACGCAAATTTCGTCTTCGTCTTCGTTCCATATTTTGTCGTACATTTTTCTCAGCCAATAAGCAACCCATTGACCTCGGGTTCACGGCATTGGGTCGTATTTGTGCCCTACATGAGCCGAATCATATTTAAATTTTCCCATAGTTTTCCCGAATTTTCCTACAAATTTTCCTGAATATCTTGTTTTGCTTTTTCATAGTGCTGATACAGATTTGTGTCATTATTTCTTTTCAGCTCAATAGTAGTACATTTAGAGGAGTGGTATAGTACACTACTTTATGTTAGTAAAAAGTTCATTAGTTGCATTACTGGAAAATACAACACGTAGAAAACGCGCTAAAATTACTTGGCCTTGCCAATGATTGATATCTTGTTTTTTAAATAATTATTCTAATATTTTATTGTATTTTCTTGTTTCTGTATATTTTTTGTATCATTTCCTGTGTATGTCCGTGGACCATTTTGCAGCTCTAAACACTCTGGAGGCGGAGTTCGATTCTCCCGAAAAAATAAATAACCTGTGATTCTCCAACAACATTTTGTAGCGTAGCATTAGGTTTCTCCCCCCTTTCAATGTCAGTAAGTACTCGAGCACCTTCGAATTGTATTGCATAAATAGAAAGCTAAAATTATAATTTAAAAAAAAAAACCAATGGTGAGCTTAAGCGCAAACAACTCCAAGAAAGAGAATATAGTAAACAAAATTGTCCAAAAATGTCAAGTATCTTAGGACGACACCTGAGCTGGCACCCCCTCTCCTAACTACCACACCAACGGGAGGATTTTTGAGCTCTCGACAGATTTAACGTGCATCGCATCCCTACACGGCGGATCTTCAGTGGTACTGGGTTCGAACTCATGTCACGTCAGCCATGATCCGATCCCTTGACCACTTGGCTACTGCAGCCACGGGTGATCACTAAAGCTCACACAAAAAAACACATACATGTAGGTAGTACTTAGCTTTGCATTACTATATTCTGCAGAGGGCGATAAAGAGCAGATGTTATAATGTATATTTGTATATTTGAAACATTCATATATATTTTTCTTTTTACTGAATATGAAACCCAACCAAGATAGGGCCTTTTTTTTGCCCCAGGACCTTTGGATACCTAGCTACGCCACTGGCGTCAGTCAGGCTTTTGGCTCCTTAGAATCCCTAATACCCCTCCCCGCTGCAATGCATTAGTTCTCTCTTAAATGAATGAATTGTAAATTTATTATTTAGTTCTTCTATAAAGATTCTCAAAATAAAAACACATTTTATTTTCTTCAATTCATTTTTTAAAAAAATTTCACTGCCAAGATTTAAAAAAAAAGATTTATGGTTCAATAATGCGAAAGTTTTTCTTGCTTAATTCAAATTCAAAATGACTAAAATGTTTTTTTAGAACTTCATCAAATGAAACATAGTTTTGTTTTCAATGGTTAGAGATCAAATCTTCGAAAAAAAAAATCTCGATAAATCACTTATGCAATAAATTGAATTTCTGCTTCCTTCAAAGCATTTTTTCCTGTAGAAAATTCCGACTCTACATGGTTTATAAAAATAATGTACCATTTATAAGTCGAATATCGTGGCGCCATCTATGAAGCGAGTGAATTAGTTTTTGTCTAAATATTCTGTTTAAACCTGTAAAGTGGTTCTTCGTATATAAAAATTTACTATATATTATATTCAAAAAAATATTTAATAACTGTAGAAACATCAGCAGTATTTTTTACTAACTATTTTGTAATTTTTAATTTCTAATTAAGTAAAATATAGTTAGAAAATCAATTAATATTTATATAATTATTGCAATGCAAATAAATTTAATGCACTCATAACCCCTTAACAATCCCATACTTTTCAAGAAAACAAATCAAAGCGTAGTTTAATTTAAACCAATTGAAATTAACCCAACGATCTTTAATTACATTATAAATAAAACGGTACTGCCATCGAATTTGTATAAGAAAAACGAGTTAAAACATTTTTTCTTTCGAGTTACAGAAATGGTTTTTTTTCTTCTTACATTACTTTTTAATATTTCCAGACACGCGAAATATAAGGAAAATTTTCACCTTATCTTAAAGTGAGCGAGAATTGGTTAAATATCTCAAATTCAGGTAATGCAAAAAAAAAGTTATCAAATTAATAATTTTTAGTAATAATCTAGTTTTTATTGAAAACTGTTGTAGTAATATTCGAATAGCTATAAGAATTGTTCGGAGAATGTATCGAAAAATTTATAAATTTCGGGTAAGTACTCATTTATAAATTAAAATTAACGATTTTGTCCCTTTTTTCTTAATGCGGACTTACATCTCTTTTATATAAGATGTTAAAATACTTACACAGTTATTTACCCCATACGAAAGAGCACACGATAATTTAAATCACGTGTTCAAGTAAATTCAAAACTGATATTAGACTTATAATTGATTGTTATGCTTGAAAAATTTGAATAAAATTTTAATTTTATAATTCAAAAATTGGGATTGCTCAAAAAGTTTTTTTTTTTAAATTAAAATAAAAATTCTCATACGTGAACCTTGAAACCAAGTGCATTTTGTCTACGTGTGTGCGTTATTATTGTTAAAACAAGCAATCAAGAGTTGGCAACAGCAAAGTGCGTGAACTGATTGGCCGGTAGCACTTGACTGCATTTATCATGCGATTGTGAAGTCGCATGAATTTATGAACTGAACGGGTGTAAACACGTGGGGTGTAGTTATCATGTGACAACGACGTCACATAAATTTAAGCTAATGAAAATTAATAAAACAGATCTATTACAAATGAAACATTAAAATTTTTTTGATTTGTATTAAAATGATTAGCTTAGTTGGCAAAGAAAAAAACTTTTAAAGACCACTAAGTGAGAATTAATTTCTTAAACTACTATTTACTAAATTTAAAAGAAACTTCTCAAAATTTTTCGAAATTATTATTTTTATTTTTAATTAAAATCAAATTAAGAATAATTCTCTCTTATTTCCCCTTCTCCTACTAAATTATCTGTTACTACGTTACCGCTACCATGATTTTTTAGATCAATATTTGAAAATTATGCAGTGAAATAGGTTTAAGGTGAAAACGCTTTAGACAAAATATCGGTTAACACGAAACAATACAACAGTCCCAACAAACTACTATGTGCTTTCAGGCATTTTTTTTTTCTTTCGAAAATTTCTTAATACAAAATTTTTTCCTTTTCTGGGGATGAACAAAATATGGAAAACATCAGCTGAAATTTGAGACAATTTCTATATTATTGAACTGCCCTACTGATTCCCCTTCTGGGAATGAATAAAATACCGAAAACACGAACCATTTAATGAAATCTTTGAAAGAGTTTCTGTATTATTGGACTTTCCAACTGTATCGTCGGAAGAATTCATTGCAGTAGATGATGATGAGTGTATAGCTTGTACAGCTTATTTGTTTAAAGCTAAAAAATTCGTTGATGCAGATTCTGATGAAGAAATTAAAATGAGTAATGTAGCTCCTGTTCCGAAGTCGTTCGAAATGAGGAACATCATGAAAGGCATGCGCAGTTATTTAAACGCGCATTCCAATGGTGAAATGAATACCAAATGGATGGCACCGAACAATTTGGACCGTATGATGGTAAAAAAGATAATGCAAAGAAAAATATCATTATTTCCCAAAACTCAATAAATGTTTTGTTTTTCAAAAACTTTGAAAGTTTTGTATTAAATTTCATTGTGAATGTTTATTTTTCATTGATTTTTATTAAGTACATGCAAATATACATATTTATGTTAATAAAAAGTAATCTAATAAACTTAATTTTTCGTTGCATACAAGTTACGTTTTTGCTATATCCTTTAAGGGGTTCGCCCATGTGACGGCCTGTTTTTTAAGCATTTTTAGAGAATTTTTTTAACAACCAGTAAAAAGATAAAACTTTAAAGTTTTTATCATTTATTTATATGTATTTTAAGAGTATGTATATAAATGTTTAGCCGAAAATATAGAATAGAACGTGAGTTATAGTGCTCTGAACATATCCGCCTCGAAAAAATGGATGCTCACTTCCTCCACGATTCTGGCTGATTAGCTCATCTGATATTTAAAAAATTAACAGCGTTTTAATCTATAAACTACCCTTGACGCAGAACCACAGACGTCTCCGCCACCAAGGGTGCGATGAAAGAAGGATGTGGGTGGCAGAACGGAATGAAGTTGTCTTTACTGACGAGTCACGCATCTGTCTGCAACACCACGATGGTCGGATTCGAGTCTGGAGACACCGTGGAGAGAGGATGCTGAACTGCTGCGTTATGCACCGCCACACTGGTCCTGCACCGGGTATTATGGTATGAGGCGGTATTGGATATCACTCTTGCACTACTCTAGTACGCATTGCCTGTACTTTAAACAGCCAGCGCTACATCTCCGAGGTGTTGGAGCCAGTTGTTCTTATTTACCTTCAGGGATTGGCCACAGCAATATTTCAACAGGAAAATGCGTGACACGCATTGTCCAAAGGTTCTTCGTCAATCACCAGATTGAATTGCATCCCTGGCCGGCTCGCTCTCGGGATCTTTCGCTGATAGAAAACATGTGGTCCATGGTTGCTCGACGATTGACCCAGCTTCCACACCAGATATACTTTGGCAACGTGTGGAAGCTGTTTGGTCTGCTGTACCGCAAGAACACATCCAAAGTCTCTTTGAATCAATGCCGAGGCGTGTGGCAGTGGTAATTTCCAACAATGGCGGCAACGCTGGCTACTGATTCTGGCAGGAAGCACACTTCACAGAAGTCTATAAATTTAATCATTTGATGCTTGGTCAACATGTTATCTACAAAATAAATTTTGTTGTTGTGCTATCTCTTGTCTTTCTTGGTGTTGCATTTACGGTGGCCAGCAGTGTATATATAATCCATAAATATATGCAAATAGTGCACAAAGAGCACAACGAGGAGAATACGAGGAATATATATATATATATATATGGGGGGCTAGTGGCATGGAGTTATAGGGGTATTTAAATTGACGACACTAGTTTTTGACAAAAACTAACGTTTAATGGTGAATACTTGTTACAGGACTACCCACTACTATACAGATATATAGTTAATAACGTTAAGACAAATACTTCTTGCACTCAACAGTAGTTTCTAAGCCTTGTATTCAGAGAGTTCAGCTCTCGCACAACAGCTCACAAAGGTAACAACGTTCTTATACAGTTCACGATGGCTTATTGACTTCAGGTGATGTATGAAGTGGCCTGCGCGTCACTCCCTTTTAGCATTTGGAGAGCTAGTCCCTTCTCTTCCAGTTAGTTCCCGCGCGATTGCTTTCTTTTCAGCAGCGCTGGATATCAAACCTCCTCGTCGAGTCCGTTCGCTCGTTAATCCCGTTAGTTCACTCCTCTTGTTAGTTCGCTGGTGGCTCGCGTCCCCAGCGTCCTCTAGAGTGCGGTCTATGTTTAAATTCCTATATTTATAAATATATATATATATATATATATATATATAAATTATATATAAATATATAATCCATAAATATATACAAATAATTATAAAACGTAAGTGTAATTAGTCAAGAGCGTAGGAAATATATATATATATATATTAGCCACAATAGTGCAATAGCAAATTCCTGACCTTCGGAACCGGGATTGCAGGTTTAAGCAAAGTTTTGCGGCTAGCCATCCTTCACCTGTAATTTGCCTATACTTTGGGTCATAGGGAAAGGAAGGAATATTAAGAGAAATTTAGGTATTACAAATAGAAACATAATACTATTAATACATAACGATAAAGTTATATCTTACTGTTAATTACAAGTATAGAATTAAAATCGGTGCTATGAAACTAGATGATAAAACGTACTTCGTGAGTACAGGAACAAATTATGTTTCGCTTTAGGATACAAAGGATTATAGTAGTACCGCATAAAATTAAAATTAGTAAATAATGATAAAATAATATTGAGTCTGTATATATATACATTTAAAAACCTTAAATATTGATAGAAAATATATAGAAAATAAAAGGACTTCCCAAACATATGAAATGATATTTAAATAAAATATGGAAACACGTGGTGTCATCTTTCGATTGACTGCATTACTAATTAAAAAAATTATTATTATTACATATTGTCATTAGACTGAGAACTATTAGAAATATAATTGTAAAGAAAATTAGCAGGATATCATGTTGAATACAATGGTTAATAAAGCTATTAAAATTTAAATATAGATTAGATTTATCGCTAACTATAATACATTGTTGCGATAAATATAGTTAAACATAATATTTCTATGTATAAAAATTTATAAATTATAATTCCAGAATAGCACTTTAGGAATGACAAATTAAAAGCATCTTTTTCATCATAAATATTATTATATAATATATAAACCTTAATATACAATAATACATCCAAGTATAATTAGTTTTAACTGGATTATTATTAATTTTAACTACATTTAAGTAATCAGGATAAAAGTTAATATTGGGGTTTAAAACTATCTTTTTTACCAAAAACAATTTGGTCATCCATATATCTAAAAATATAATAATCATTATTAATAATATATTTATATCCATATTGTTGTTGTCGTGTCCTTCCCGCAGGGAAGGAATGAAAGTTGCCATTGCCTGTGAGACAGGTTGGACTTCATAACCATAGATGGCGATACCACCTATCTCCACCTCCACAATTTCTCCACGGAACTGAAGGGGAGGGAAATATTCTCCAGCCCCCTGCACTCCTGGTTTCTGCTGCGACCGCCCACAAGATTTTCAGACCCACTGATTTAACGAGCATGTGCTCCGTCTATACTCGGTGGTATTTAGTGGCATCGGGCATCGAGCCCAGGCCATCGGGTCTGGGTCCGATGCTCTATCCACTAGGCTACCCACGGCCCATTTATATCCATAAAAGTGTAAATATAAATTAGCGGCAAATCTTCAGTTTGTTTATAGAATGAATCACTAAAATTAATGTAATTTTCTTTTGAGACTAAATCTATGACAGTTGAAATTAATAGAAAGATTATAATTACTGTTATTTTCTAAAATTACTTTAATAATACCATTGATGTCAGTGGAATTGAAAAGATCTCCAAAATCAAAAATATGAACTGATTATAAATATTTTTATTTTTAAAAATATCTATAATATCTTTGCCATTTTTAATTACAGTTTTATTATACTGCTTATTCGTGAAGTTTTGTATAATATTATGTAGCATTTTACCTGCAGTGGTGATATATGTTTTAAAATCATTTGTTTCAGTTCGAAATCTAACAGGATTTTTTCGGAATTTAGGTGTTAAAAATATATATGGAAACTTAATCTTAGGAACGCAAAAACTCAATTTTCTATGTATAGCAATAATTCGATTACTAATTTATTTATGTGACAAGATCAATCTTTTAAAAGATTCATTGTTTAAAAAGTGTTCATTAAGAATATTATTATAAAAATATTTACAAATTACAGCATAATTTCCAGGCATTTTATCTGTGTAAGCAATAATAAAATTCTTTTGTAATTTATAAATCTTCTGTTTTACATCTTTATAAGTAAGTTTCAGAGGTAGAATGGTAATTAATTACCATCAAGTCTTTTAATATATATTGTACTTAAATACATCAAATGCCTCTATAAGCAATTCATATTTAACTGTAGATTTTGTAACAAAATTATTTATATCCTTGTTAATTTGATTTTTAACAGTACAGTTGTTAATAGAAATAATTAGTCTAAAACTAGCGCTTTTACTCACGATATCTTTTAAAATCTTGTGCTTGATTATATTTAAGTTGCCTGTGACTCATGTTTATGATAACCATCAATAAAATTATGATAGTTTTTACATTTACCATCGTCTATGTTAAGCGAAGGTGAACTATTATTGTAATTACAGCTAAATCTGCCCATCGTTTTATTACATTTAAATGTTTCATACATATATATTACGTATCTTTTAAGAGTCTTAAGAATATTTATTAAAATAAGAAGTTAACGGCATAAAATTTAGTATTCCAGCAATATAGTTAAGTAAAATTTAAATTTTATTGTGAATCTTGTCCTGCAAGGCTCTATTAAATATCGCAATATCAGCGTTATAGTTTGTTATTCAATTTGACACGTTTCTGAATTCTCAGTTGTTAAACAGCTTCTTTGTGGACTGGAAATATGTTTCATACGATTAAAAAATTTGGTTCTATATAAATATAGAATCAAAAGCGGCAAAGCAAAGCACATCCAATTTTCTGTAAACTACTAATTCGCTCCTACAATGACATGTAGAAATTTAAAATAGCTGCTGATTTATCGATCGAGTTGTCTTCCAAAGCTTTTCATAATTCCTTCAATAATTCTGAATATTTTTTTCCAAAACGCAGCAATAAGTGATACTTCATTTTACAAGCATTACACAATCGTTTTGATTTCAGTTGAATATTTATCGCTAAGAATGTGAGTCACATTTAATAGATTAATTATTAATTTACATAAAATTATACATGCAAATTCAGCGGAATCGTTTTATGATTAAGAAAACTGAAACTAATAAATAACTTTTAAATAAAAATGTATTAGATGTAAAGGGAAGAAATAATCTCTTAACTTTGCAAAGTGATGCAGAGTCCCACTAAGAATAGCGCCGAGTCCACGTATGGCGTGCTTGCCATAGGTTGTCAATGCCCGGATGTACAATATTGACTTAAAATCCAACAGAAACCGTTAATGAGTTTCAAAAATAAAAACTACTAATTTACTTCTTTGAGGATATGATATGAAGCAAAAGTTTATTGAGAAACTGCTATTTTTAAATCTTTATTAGTTAACTACTGTAAACAAATTCTTATTTTTCTATTCGTCCATTCAGTTTCCCTCTCTCACCAAGTATTAGATGTCATTAACCTTTTCATTAAAGTAAATGCAATTTTTTTCCTTTTCCCTCTCTCTTTTTGCTTTAAATTTGCATCAAAAGATTTAATTTACTTTCAGGAAAATTTTTTGCGCCTCACATTGGTGTTAAATGTAATTAGCAAAGTCTAAAGAAGAAAACAAAAGGGGGGGGGGAATCTATATTTAATCTTCGAAACACTGCGGAACTTTTTTTTAGCTTTAGTTATACAGAGTGTATCAGTACAGCGTTTGCAAACTTTTAGGACAAATATATTGAACGTAGACGAAAGGAACTCACATAAGAATGCATGGTCGGACATGCTTTCCTGCCGTAGTAGTGACGACACAAAAAGACGGGACACTAATAATAGGAGAAAGCGTGCTGTTATTCTTCACTACAAAAAAAAAAGAAACTTAAGAGACAATAGAGGTGCATGTCCGGATGATAGGTGTGCAAGTCGTTAGTATGCAGGATCCACTATATAGATCAGGGGTGGTTTTTTTAGGAAGAGCGCCACTATCTGATAAAAAAAAACAATTATGCGTGCCACTTCAAGCTTTACCAACAAACAAAAAAATATGGAAAGATGAAAAATGTTATTTATTGGCTTATTTTGGGATTTTACCGCAAATAGCACATATTATATGCTAGTCCAAGAAGTGGAAATTTAAAAATAATATAATAACTAAAACAAAAGTATAAACTTGCATTTCATTGATAATTTTTTTTTCAGTTTCAATCAGTTAGGTTAGGTATAAAATGGGGCTATGGGTAGCCTAGTGGTTAGAGCAGCGGACGCAAGACCGGAAAGCCTGGTTCGTTGCCAATGCCACCACGTGCTCGTTAAATCATTGGGTCCGAATGGTGTCGTCATCTATAGTGAGCAAAATCATGCTGTCACATTCATGGGCTCAAAGCTTAGGCTAACGACAGGCGTATCTCTAGCCCGTTGCCATGATGAATTTCGTGGGTCTCGATCTGACTACGTCAGACAGGTGGCATGAGCAACAACAACAGGTATAAAATAAATTGAGTAACCAGAAAAATTTAACTCTAAATTAGTATTAAACAGCCAATACTTTCTTAATGTAGTTTTTCAATTTGTAGATTTTTTTTACTGAGTATGCCAGTGCTTCTTAAACTTTCAATGCTTTCTACCCAATTATAAATTATAACTTTCATCGAGCCTCCACCCCCCCCCCTTCCTCCCCTCCGTACAATAACAATATATAGAATGTAATAATAATGTACCATGACGTAAGGTTACAATACGACTCTAATTATAAACCGCTCAAATTAACATTATAGTATTAAATTTTGTATATGACAAGCCCATGGAACTCACTATTAAATTTTAAACCTGTTCTTAACTTAGTATTGATAAATTAATTATCAAATACATTGTGCCGTACTGATACGTTTATAAGTACATTATATCAACACAAATGCGTCAGAATGTATTTTATTCAGCTTCTTTTTAGTAAATTGATAATTTTTTTAATTAATTTTCTATTTTCGATCCCCCCCCACACACACGTAGGGTAGTCACGTCCCTTTAGGAGGGTGCTCCCCACAGTTTGAGAAATGCCGGAGTATGCAATTTATAGGTTTTTTATATTAGTATTAGTTTTTGAAGATGCTAACAAAGCCGGGTTGTTGCACCCCAACAGAAAGCTGGACGAAAGTGTTGAGTAGATTATCTGCTTAATATTTAAGATTGACGATTTGTTAATTAGCTAATTGGATAGGATTACCGTTGGCTTGAAGTAGTTTAACATAGAAAGTATCTTCGATTATTGGAATGTGTACGGGTAAGACATTCCTAAAGTAAGTTGTTAAATTTACTTGTATAGTCTTCCTCATTCTTGCTCCCCTATTAATTAAGAGGTGCATTTCCTAACTTGGGTTGTTCTAATTTGTTAAGTTGTTGAGACTTGTAAATAAATTGTGTTTGTTACGGCTAATCTTCCTTCTAACTCTCGTACACAGATGGTTGGAACACACCAACCATCACAAACTAAGTCCGTTTGTATAGTCACTGAGTCTTGAAGCACAAAATCCTTGAACTTCCCCCTATAGGGAAGAAATCCAACGGTGTGAGATCTGGTGACCAAGGTGGCCATAGATCTAGTGCCCTATGTCCTAGCCATCAGCCGGAGAATGCATATCCACCCAAATACACACAGGAGCCCCATCACGGACAATCATACAACATCCGGTATAGTGATTAGCGGCGCTGTCTACTGTGCCGTAAGGTCTGGGTTCGAATCCCGGAGAACGCATGAATGTTTGTAAATGTACAGTGCCTTTGCTGTATGAGGGTAATCTAAATAGCCATCGAGTCGCAAGTCCTCTCGTGAGGTTGGTGGAAGGGGAAGAGCCCCTTCAACCAGGGTGTTCTCCCACAAAATTGGGGTGGAACCGAGATAGAAAAATCGTACTGTCACCTGTACGTTGCTCAAGGTTACGGCCAACGTCAGGCTTACATAGACCCCTTTATAACATTCTAGACCTACTCTGACACCCGGCTAGAGGCGTGAGAGGAAGCGAAGGACACAATTGAAGTAATCAAATAGGATGAGATATTCCAACAAAGAGAAGAGGGGTTTTAACTACGAGAGACGCGAATTCTGAGAAAACTTCTATAAAACCGATCCTCTTTTTATGGATCAATCCACTACTCAAATATTTGATATACAATTTAACTCTGGTGACCCATCGTCACTTAAATATCTTCAACCAATCAACACCCGAAACATGCTATCAATGTAACTAATACCTGATCGGTAGATATCTTTCCTTATCGTCAGCTTCTCTATCTTTCAATCTCCAGGTAACTCCGTCTATCCCTCTATTCATATATTCACCTATTGATCTATTTTCTTCACTAGCTAGAAAACCTATACTATATATAGCTGACCATCTGCATATCACGGTTTCTTCTTCCAAAGGTTTCCCAATAGGATTAGTGGAAGGACGTGTATAAATCCGTCACACCTTTGCGGATCTGACGCAGTTGAGATCAAGAGGTATAAAAAACAACAACGAAACATGTTCTAAAAACGGTTCCGCTTCATTGGCGCACACAGAAATTTTTCAAGGTAGGAGGATGAGGGGTCCAGGGTCTGAAGTTTACTATTCTCCAATATATTTGATTTTGTCGATTTTTAAAAAGAAAAACAGTAAAAAATCAATTATTAATTAAATAATTAGCATGAACTAATAAAACTAATTATTAATAACAGACAATTAATTGTCTCGTACTATATACATAGGATAACTTTAAGTCACCATAATATGACAGCAAAAAATTTAAACTTTTATTTGAGTTGAACTTTAAATATATTTCTGCCTTAAAAAAACTGTCGCCATTCCTTCAATTACATATCCAATCATTAAAATCTCTCTTCTAAATTGCTCTCAATTTATATTTTTAATCAATTTGTTTCAGTGGAAGTTATGTTCATTCGAAATCAAACAATTTTTTAATATCCAAATTCATTTTGTAATGCTATTCTGCAGGAAGTACTTCATGCCGACTTCAAAATAATTTTGTTCAGGTTGTGATGACGAAATGGAGTCTAGACAAATAAATTACTTAAGGATTCTCTTGGGATGTTCCCTATGAATTTGTTTACAGTTGTAGGATTCAAATTAAAGAATTTAAATGAAATGCATTCCAGCGAAATTACGTAAAAACTTTGCCAGAAGCCACAAACATTTAAATTTAGTTTCATTTATTTCTTAACTGCAGGTCTGTATTAACGAATAATCAAACATTGCATTTTCACTGACTACTTTTTATATTTGACAGCTATTTAAAAATTTCTTAGAGGTTATTATGTATAATATTTGATAAAATAAAAATACTGTAGACTTAGTTCGATTTTCCTTCATGAAAGAGCAGAATTATGAAAAGATTAAGGGTACATGGTACGATTTAGGCAAAAAAATTTTAATTCAAGTATTTTCAAAATTTTTTGGTTGACTCCTATGTGTGTATACTATGTAAAACAGATTTTGTGCTCAAAGTTTTTAAAAAGCTAGTTATTTAATTTTTTAAGAAAAGAAAAATTGTGAAGTGATTTTATAATGCTACTCTACTTAGAAAAATTTACGTACACGCATGAAATTTGATTTACAATTACGTCAAACTGTGTATAACTAAAGTTGGCATGGGGTTTGCTGTAACTTGATTGGTATTTGCACAATACTTCTTTTTTATGAACGATTTTTGAAAATTCCTGAAAAAAGGGACGAATTCTGAGTTAAATTATTTTTTAAAAAAATAAGTTTTGCTTTGATTCAAAAATTCATACCAACTTTTGTTACATGTACTATTAGCAATAGGTAAAAAAAAATTTCAAAGCATTAGACACAATAGAAAAAATTAAAAGTAAAAAAGCTTTTTTAAAACAAGCTTTTATTTAAACGTGCTAAAAAGAATAAAATAAATTTTTCTTTAAAACTTTTTTTACTATCAACTTTTTCCGTCATTACACAATTTATATGATATAAAAGCTCGTCGCGAGATTAAAGTACTCTTATTTACTTAGTTCGAAATTTTTAAAAAAATAAAATCAATTAGATCAAGTTATTTTATTTACTTGTTTATCTGCAGAGGTAAATCTCGCGACAAGCTTTTATATCATATAAATTGTGTAATGACGGAAAATGTTGATAGTAAAAAAAGTTTTAAAGAAAAATTTATTTATTCTTTTTAGCGCATTTAAATAAAAGCTTGTTTTAAAAAAGCTTTTTTACTTTTAATTTATTTTTCACTTTTTAGTTATCACTGGACAGGTTTTTCAGTATGTTGATCTCATTCAATGCATCATTGTTGCTAGGTGTTTGCCGGTTATTTTCGAACAGTTAGCTAAATGAATTCTCGCAAAAAGGGAACTAGACGAAAAACACAATTTTTTCTGAAATCCGTAATTTTTAATCAATTTTTTCAATCTTCGTACAGATCTTGGGTAATACTGTCCTACACACGAAAAAAAAGTTTCATGAGATTTTCTTCATAAATGACGAAGTTATTAAATGTTTAATTAAAATTTTGAGTATTTCTTGAAGAATCGTAAAAAAAAAGTTTTCGGCATTTTATTTTTTAAATGACTAATTTTAAAAAAGCAAAGCATGAGCTGTTTTAGTACGGAATGTCGATTCATTTAAACAAAAAAAATTCACGCGCAACGATTTAGACATTTTCATAAAAACGCATCGATTTTGATTTATTTAAAAAAAATCGTAAGAAATACAAATATTATTATTTCGTAAAAAAACATTATACCTTATCGGGACGAAATAAATGATCTTTCCGATTCTGTAATTATTTTTTGTCTGAGTTTCATAGATTAAAGTTAGATAAATTTTTTAAAGAATTTCTACAATGCTCCCTCTCAGTTTAACTTTGCAGCGTTGAGAAAGGTATACAATGTACCAATCTACTTGAAAAATAGCTCTACTTTTTTTTTGTTTTGAATTGAAATCGAAGAAAATAGATAAAAATTTCTAAACAAATTGCATACGTTGCAGAAATTAGATTATTTTTACGTTGTAGAAATGTAATTATTTTTTAGACAGAGTTAATTAATACAGTCATTAGCGCAACGTTATGAAATTCCAGTTTGGCTGAAAACTGATTTTCGACGCCAACTTTTGTCATTGTTGTAACAATAACATTATTACAACAATACTGACATATAGAAGTTGGCACTCAAAACTAGTTTAACGTTTTTAATTAATATATTTTTAATTAATTGCAATATCGGAATATAAATGGTCAAAACATGCATTGTCACCCAAACTAAACGTGTATACAAAATTTTAGCTCAATAGGATGAAGATATCAACTTCAAAATTGAGTTGCAAGATTCCACCCGAACAAATTACATACATACATACATACATTGTAAGTTAAATAAAAGCTTTTAAAGAAACCTTGGCATTTTAAATGAGGACAAACCAGTTATTTTATCTTTCTGAGATAAGTTTTTTAAATTAGGATTTGCCATAGGGATGTGAATAAAAACGAACGTAAAAGCTATCATAATTCTGTATTTTTCAAGTTTAGAACTTTCAAATTTTGTCAGGTTATAGAAAAGTATATAAAGAATAATTTAGGCTAAAAAATTATATTCGTTTTGTTTCCAATTTTTGTCAATTGAATCGTATGTGTCCTCTTAAGGTATTAATAATTTTTATATTATGTGTATATTCTCACCATAACCTACCCCATCTACCTTCTCTCTCTCACAATGTAGATAGATATAAATTAGATTAGATTGTAGATCCAATTAAAATTGTATTATATAGTATTACATTATAGTATTATATTTACAGAGTACAGTATTATATTACAGTATTATACACATATTTACATTGTAAGTATTATATTATAGTATTATATTTACATTGTACAGTATTATATTGCAATATTATTTACAATATTATTTTAATAATATTATGTACAGTATTATATTGCAATATTATTTACAATATTATTTTAATAATATTATGTACAGTATTATATTTACATTGTGCAGTATTATGTTGCAATATTTTTGCAGTATTATATTTAAATTGTATTGTATTATATTACATTATATCACAGATGGCTAATATATTAGATTAGTTCAGGTAAGATTAGATAGACAGAGAGATAGATTAGATTAGAAAGAAATTTAATTAGATAGACAGACAGACAAATAGATCTATAGAAAAACAGACAGAGATATAAATAGATAGACAAATATATAGACAGATAGATAGATAGAGAAATATTGCTAAACAGACAGACAAATTAATAGGCAGACAAATAGTTAAGCAAATAGATTAGATAAGAAAGAAATTTAAATAGATAAATTGAAGATAAATAGATAGATGAATAGATAGACAAATAGATATATAAATGTATTAATAGATAGATAAGTATATAAATATATAGATAGAAGATGGACTGACAGATATCACAGACAGGTAGATTAGTTAGATTAGATTAAATTAAGTACATACAGACACATATTTAGTTAGATACATAAATACATACCGGTTGGTTCAAAAATAATGTGACCAATTTCAGATCATCATAAATTTTCATTGAATTAAGTTATTTACATGAAATTTTCAATGTGAATTTCTGTAGCATAGTATACGTAAACATTTAGACCAAAACAAAAGAGCTTTTTCGATCATTTGGGGGGCTTTTTCTAACTTCCTTTTTGATTGCTTTTTGAAGCCCTTAAAGGGTTCTTAATTTACTTTAATTCAATTGTTTTTCTAAGTAACCTCATAAAAATAATCGCAAAGAGATATGTCAGGGGAGGGTGGTAGCCAATTCTCAGGAGAAAGAAATTTTACATTTTTATCTTTCTACCATTTTACAGTTGATTTTGCAGTATGAATTGGAATAGAATCTTGGTGAAAAATAAATTTTCCTTCAGAGTAAAGACGTTTACTGTCGGTGAGAATGTGCTTTGAAACTTAATTCTTATAGTATTTAGTATCAATTTTAGCCTTGACAAAAAATGGTTTTCTTAAGCCATGAGAGATCATTTCCATCAATACCATAACACCTGACGGCCAACTTTCCTTTTGCAAAACAGCTGCTTCTTTGCAATGCTTTTCACATGAAATATATTGTATCTTCATTTAGCCAATTGTAAATGATTGAGGGAACAATGCTTCATCAGGTAGCTATTCATGTTTTGTATCTACCATTGCGTAATATTAAATACAGAGGCCAAGAAAGTTTTCTTCTTTTTTCTACTGTCTTTGCAGACATTTGAAGACAGACTGGTCTATTCCTTTTTTTATAGCCATTTTTCTTCATCTAACGAAAAATTGTTGAGTGCAAAATCTGTAGTTTATTTGCTAAAGTTTTTTGAAGTAGACGATTTTCTATAGCGAAGTATTTTCAGTTTCTTTTTTTTTTCTTTTACACTAAGGACTTCCTTTCGTCCATATTTTATTCCTAGAGCTTTTAAATGCAAGCAAAATTTTATTTCCTTGCAAAGTTTAGACAGTAATCCATAAGAAAAGTACCTTTCCTGATTTTTAAAATATTTTTTATAATAGAATTTGAGCAACCATTCTTCAAAAGCTTCAAAATTTCGCTACGGGTATGAGGATCTAATTGAGGAGTTATAATTTACTCCCACTAATAAAAATAGTTAGATTGGTAATTAAAATCTTTCATTTTCAAAATATAATTGGCAATAAAGCGATTAAAATGTACTGAAAATAACTATATGCTTTAAATAGTGGCCACACTTATTTTGAATCAACCTGTACGCGTATATAGTTAAATATACACATACATAAATAAACAGATAGATAGAAATATAATGAGTGTGAATAATGAGTAAAAGCAATAAAAAAAAACTCTCTCTATTTTTCATTTTTTCTGCGTGAATTCCTATTTAAACATCACATACTCCCAATAGTGGGTTATGCGAGGGTCATTCTTAAAATTTTGAGATACACCTAGGTTTTTAAAGTTATTCTTACAAAATTTTAGAAGTGCTCAAAGTAGTCTCCTCCAGCATCAATGCACTTTTGTAGACGAATTTCTCACACATTAAATACCTCAAACCATTAATTTCTTGGAATTGATGATAAAATGCATTTATAGCCATATCAATCTCAACTTCTGAATGAAAACGACGACCGCGTAAATTCTTTTTAGATTAAAAAATAACCAAAAGTCACACATATAGTAAGATAGGGAGAATAAGGTGGATGATCTATCACTTCAATTTGTTTTTTCTTAAGAAACTCAGTTGTTAGTTCGGCTGTATTGGAAGATGTATTGTCATATGATGAAGCATAAATACCCTAACATTAACTTCTTGGAGAATTTCTTAAATATATTTAGTGGTATATCAGTTTGCTGTTACTGTCTACTGTCCTTCCAACTTGATGGCTTTGACCAATCCCATACTTCTGAAGAAAACGGCATACATTTATTTTTTTCACGTTTTCTTTTCACCATTTTTGGGGTGCAAACATCTTAAAAGGCCCATTATTTGCTTTCTTAAGGTGTTGGAATGTCAAAGGACAGCGTGCACGTTTCATCACTTGTTACACTTTCAGAAATGATACAGTGGCCCCCATCATTTAGCAATTTAAGGGGTTTTTTCGTTGATTCTGACACTCTCTTCTTTTTGGTGCTCAGTTGAATTATGGGGAACTCAACGGCAAACTACTTTTTTTGCATGTAATTTTTCATGAATAATTTTGTGTATGGCTGAAGATCCAAAGTTAAGTTCCTTTTGTAGCATTTGGTAGGTGCAGCGATTATCATCCATTAACATTTTTCGTATGGCAGACACATCATCCATGATTTCTGCACACCGCGACCTTCCTGTGTGTTCTTCATCCTGAATAGACCTGTGACCACTGCAAAAGTTTTTAAACCTCACATAAACCTTTAATGACATGGAGATTCATCACCAAATGTTAATTGCAGCCGTTGAAAGCATTCCTCTCGATTTAATCCAGCTTTAAAATCATAGAAAATCATAGCACGATAATGTTCTTGCGTCAACTCCATTTTCTCTTCTAAAACTTATTCTACGCTAAACAACTTGAAGTAAGTCAATAAAAAAGCCGCGTCTTCTATTTTAAAATACTTTTGTATTTTCAAATTAAACCGTTGATTTTGTTTTGTAACTTATCGTCTGCACGTATCTCAAAATTTTCTGAGCTACCCTCGTACATTATGTTCAGGTGTCTTGATCTCCCATTCTATTCAGCTATGAATTTACTGACAGGATGAATTCCCCTTGATTTGGAACAAGATGTTTGCTGATTCTGTGGGAAAACTAATCTGAGGATATTTTAAGTTTATGTTCTAAATAACTGTGAAGTCTTCAATAATATGAATTGAACCTATGAATTTATCTTTATTTAGTGATTTATCTATAATACTTATTTCCTTTTTATTGAGACAAAAAAATTTTTAAAAAAATATTTGATTTACTTATAGGATGTGTGTGTGTGTTAGCTGGGGAAATAAATGAAATGTAAGTTTAACAATTTGTAGATGGTTTTATGGAATTTATGCTTCGTCGACGCGTCCTATTTTTTGCAATCTTACTGCTACACCCATAGAGGTACACATATGAACATCCCTAAAATCATCTTAAAAACTGTAAACCTAACATTCCGTGGATTTCGTTTATATCCCTAGCGGGCGAAAATCCTTCCAATACTAAAATAAAAAGCTGTGAAACGGAAAATAGACTATCTGCGACGAAAAAATGAAGTTTTCCATCAAATATTTTCTAAACTATCATACTTCTTATAGTAGTGCTGAAATTCGGAGGAATCTTTCGGATTGAAATGAAAACATTTCTCTTATACAGATTTACTAGCTGGCCCGACTCGGCGTTCCACGGGCTTTTACCGAGGGTATAACTTAATCCCCACGTTAATTTCTTCCTTTATTTCTGAAGCCAGCACTTCTGTGTGGGTGTGACACGTACGATGTGAGTGCATGACCCGTGAGTGAGTATCATGGCTTTCTCGTTTAACATTTTCCCTTCTCTTGACAAAATCAGCACTTCCAATATTATTTTTCGAAATTACTTTGACTTCTTTGTTTCTTTCCTCTCCGCTTACCCCGGGGTTGCACGGGCTTTTACCGAGTGAATAACTTTATCCCCATGGGAATTTCATGTTTCCCTTAGGACGATAGTACTTGTGTGTGTGTGTGTGTGTGTGTATGCGCGCGATGTGAGTGATTTCTTTAACTATGTCATAAAAACTCCCTTTTTCGGGAAATTTGTTCTTAAGTTGGTGTGGTGTGGTAATTAGGAGAGATGGGTGAAAGCTCAGGTGTCGTCCTCATCACTTGACCGTGGCTTGAAATTTCGAAGTCCGTCGCCAAAAACTCTCGCGTAGGTGAACAGGGCGAATTTATAAAACACTCACCCACTTTCAAATTCTTTCGTTGCAATTTTTTAGTCCCCGGAAACGAAAATGTAGCCTTTTTAAAAATAGTTGTATGTTGAAAAAAGACAGAAAAGTAGAAATTTTTCAAATTACAAAATTTTACTACTATTTTAAATCTTGAAGTAAAATAGTGAGGATTTTTTGAAATGTGTTGTGAAAAACAAGCATGTTTCAGTAATTGTTTGATTTGTCACGAAAATGTGTTTAACAACTACCAATGAACAGGAATCACTCAATGATACTTTTCATCGAAGATCTCTTTCAAGAGATGATAAATAGGCTTTCTTGAATACAACCACAAAATAGTGTTTTGTCCGTGGTAATGTGACAGCGATTGCAAAGGCACTCTATGAAATTTTTTATATCATTGGTAATCATATGAAATCGTTTACTGATGCAGAACCTGTGAAAAAGAGCGATTCGTAAGTGCTTCCAATTTACAAAAATTCAGTGACAAAAAAAATAATTAAAAAAAGCAAAATAGAAGTTTTAACATTTTGATCAATTTTCACATTTTAAATTTTGTATGTTATCTTGGTCTTAAGGCATACTCCCCCCTTCCATTAATCCTCATGTTGCAGCCCGCGTGAAAGAATCATCATATGCACGCTGCCCGCTTGAAATACTAACATATGTATGCATCTCGACAGAAAAAAGGTTGAGCACCCCTGATCTATGTTATTGTACAGAGGGACTCGTTATGAATATGGTTTGTTAAAAAATGGAAACAAAGGTTTTGGTTCAACGGTTATTGCCACAACCACCTTGAGTCAAGCGCCTAACTTCCTTACAAATATTTTGATTGAAAATAATGAAATTTTCTCCTAGTACATGTGTGACAAGGGTATTAAAATTTCTACAGTTTTATTACGATATTAAAATTTTAATCATATCCAAGCATAAGAACTGTAATCGCATCATCAATGGAGTATTTATGAAGTTAAGAAAATTCTCCAAATGAAACGAATGAAAGATTTTCGATCGTATATAACGAGTTCTCAATGAAATAGTTTTCTCCTTCATGAATTTAATAATTTTTTTAAATTACAGTTGTGGGTTTAAAAATTATTTTAAGGTGTCCGACTACAGGCGGCAACTTTTTTTTTTTTAAAAAAACGGACATATGGACGTTTTACGGACATATTACGTTTGTTTAGTACATTTTAAGAAAAATATGCTAAAATTAAGAATAAAAAAAGAAATTATTTTTACTAAAATGGGAAAAAATGGATAAAAATAACATAAAGGTGGCCCATTCTGTACCAAAAGTTTATAAACAAATTTTCAATTTTTCTATTCTGATGTGTTGCTACGTTATTCATTTTTGAAATGACCTTCAGGATAAGAAATATTTTGATTCTTACAAAAACTAGAAAACTTTATCTTAATTATTATACGAAATTGCTTAAAATAGTAGTGCTACATATGGGACTGTAAATTTTGTAATAAAACAGTGATTGATAAATCTAAAGGTTAAAATACTTCTACACAAAAAATTTCAGTTAATTATTTTCAAATTTTTTTTTAGCAATCACTGTCCCCATTTGAGCATTTTTTAAAAAAAAAAACACATTTCAAACAAAACGCGCGTTTTAAAGTATGACATCTTGCTTTAAGTAATGACATCTGTTTTTACTAAAACACTTGAATTTTTTGTTCTCGTGATAATAAACTTGGTATTTTTATAAAGCTAATAAGATGGCCTATAAAATAAAATCATAAAAAAATATCGTGCATCGTCAAAATTCACAAACTTAGCTTAGTCGGATACTTTAATGGTATTTCGAAGAGTCAATCGTAAAGTTCTTACATATTACATAGTATACGTATTATATCCATTGGTAATTCTTCAAAATTTTACTAGAGTTTTGGGAAATTTAATCGTTAAGAAATACGTGAGGGTATTTAATACTTTTATGAAGTTATTTAATAAGTACTAAAAAGTCAATTGTTAATTTTCCTATTGGTGTATTTAGATGTTTGGAAAAGTCCCTCTGATCCTTAAATATAATATCTTATTCAACTCCATAATTCGAAATCTCCATCAATACTCAGGACATGAAAGAACTCAATTCATTACGGTCACATGATTAAGGCAATCACGTGATTGTTACTTAATTCTAAAATGACATTAATCTAACTTGCACTTGTTCTATTTGTAAGACTTAGATAAATTTTTAATTTCATAATTAGTTAAATTTGTTCAAGCATAGTGAAAAACATTATCAAAAGATTTCAAATATTAAGGAAAAAATCTTATTTTATTCGAGTACTTTATTATTGTAGATAAATACGTGCTTTTTAAAGTGTCCGACTACCCTAAAATTGTGAATTTTGCCAAAAATTGACAATTTTTCTTATGATTTTATTTTATAGGTCATCTTATTAGCTTTATTAAAAATACAATGCAATAAATACTAATGCATGATGGTTAATGATGAGGATCCGGCTCATTTCTGTGCCCCTGTACGTGATTGGCCTACCTCGGTACCAGTGGAATAACGGAAAATAATTGGGCCCCCCCGCAAGGTCAGGTCTTGGGCCCAAAGCCGAATCTTATATATATATATATATATATATGGATATGCTAGGAAAAGTCTGCGTTCACTTACTACTGCTTACATAAACAACGGGAAAAAATTTAAAAACCGGAATTTGAAATTTTTTTTTAAATTATATTTTATTTAGTTTATTTCAAGTATTGAAAATAAAAACAAAAGTAAACTCGGTTTGCTTTCATAGTTTTTAAAATAAGGACAGGTTTGTAGCGAAAGCAACTAAAAACTAGTAGAAAAAGTCTGCGTTCACTGTTTTAGTAGTAACTATAAAATTATTTAAAAAGGATAATGAGCTATTTAATGGCTGGTTGGATAACCCCGTGTGTTGAAAACCTCCTGAAGTCTTTTCGGCATTGAATTAACAAGTCTATAGTGGTTTCTTCAGAGCTTATCTTCTCTCATTCGTCCTAAAGAACACTCTTTTCTAGCGAGTGTGTGTGTGCACACACAAAGGATTGCCAAACAATAACATAATGTACCTTAATACATCACGCCAATTTTTTTTTTTATTTAACTTAATAGAATACGAAAGCAACCGGAGTCTGAGTAAACGAAGTAAATAATGTATAACATTAAAGAGTATTTATAATATTTATTAAAACGGTAAATCTAACGACAGATAACTAGGTAACTTAAATAAAAATGAACAATAAGAAACACACGAACACTGTAAATTAATTTTCTATTAAAAATTCTTACGAAAGAAAAGAGGTATCACTTACCTTATTTTTTATGTCTGAATTGTATAAATACTGCAACTTTTAATAAGGAGAGTTCTTTATATGAAGCAAAAATGATTCACGAAAAAAGAAATAAAAAACTGATACATTCCATTATGTTTTCCTCTCATGCTTTCATTGGATTGAATACTTATAAATCTATCATCAAATAATCATTTAAAATGCTCTCTATGCTTTTCCAAGTAACGTAATACTATTCTGCTTGAAAAAAGCATAACAGATGTACGTTATTTACGACTTTGGTAAATGAAATTGAAGCACATGGGAGGGAGGGGGGACTAAAGACGGCAATAATTTTCTCTGTTGCTTTTTAAAAAGTTAATGTCTTTTTTCCACCTGCAGCTAATGTAATGAATACAGTAATAATTACAGCGTTGAATTTTTTATATATTCCTAGCATTTTATTCTATTCTCCATCTGATTTTTGTTTTATTTGTTAGTAATCTTGGTTTAAATAGAAAACCCACTAAAGAAACGTATCTCTCGTCACCTAGATTTCAGCAAATGAAAAAAAAAATGCTTTTTGATTTGTCTATAGGATTAAAGATATCTAATGAGTGAATAAAAGTTTTGATTGTGAATGACGTTAGATCACCAATTGGAAAAACGCTTAAAAATACGATTTTAAAAAATGTGAAGCGAATTTTGAGAAAATCTACGTTTATGGCGTCATTCAGGCTTTGGGCTCCCTAGAAGCCTTGGGCCCTCCCCCCCCGAAGTAGGGGGTGTACGTTACGCCACTGCTCGGTACCTAGATCTGGCGTGTGGGTCCTATTCTATGGCCGCCACGATCTTCATATCTCTCACCGTTGGATTTTTTTCTATGGTGCCATCTCGAGGAACTGCTGAGTCGAGATTTAGTGACTACCCAAACGGACAAGGCTGTTCGTCTGCATGCGGCTTGTACTTCGGTGGACACCTCACTGCTTCGACGCTTTCACTAATTTCATCCACGGCGTGCTGAAGCCTGCTTCTATGCGCGCAGAGGACACTTTGACCATTAATATTTTTAAATTTTTACAAATACTTCTGTTGATGTGTTCTATACGGTGTTTTTTCATTGAATCTGCTGTGACGCCATACATTTATTTTTCTCGTTAACACAGGTGCAGTTTTATGAAGATTTTTATGTATTCCCAACGAGTAATCTAGCTGTGTAGAGTTTGGGTTCTATTTTTGGAACATTCTGTATACATAAGAAAGTGTAGGAGTTATTCCAATTAAATTTTATTTTACTAAATTTAAGTATCAGAAATAAGGATATATATTGCTATTGAAATTATTTATAAAACCTTAAAGTAGCATAGCCTTAAGAAAATTTTAGTTCAAGAGTATACAATAACTATACAAAATAAAGTAATATGAAGTAAATTGGATTATTTATTTCCAAAATGTTGCTTCAAAAGTGCAAGTTTAATTCTTTTATAGATTTTTTTAAAATTCCTACTATTAGTTGACACTCTCCCTATGCGTGTATATATATATATATATATATATATATATATACATCTTGATATCTTGTTCAAATTTTCAATCATTAATAAAATGCTTTTTATTCATCCACTGAAGTTCAAATACATTTTTTTAAACTTGTAGTGGACACTTAATGTTAATACATTTTTTTTTCAAATATTAATGCATTAATTAAATTATATTTTTTAATTTTAAACTAATTCTGCGTGATATCTGACAAAGTTACACAGGTCGAGGTAGCCTAGTGTTCAAAGTATAGGAACGTGGCTGGCATGTCATGAGTTTGAGCCCAGTACCGCTGAAGACCCGCCATGTAGGTAAGCGATGCACGTTATATCTGTCAAGAGCTCAAACGTCCTCCCGTTTGTGTGGTGTGCTAGTTAGGAGAGGGAATGCCAGCTCAGGTGTCATCCTCGTCACTTGACCACCGTTCAAAATTACGAAAAGCCCTCGTGTTGCTGAACAGTGCGCCGTTTATATCACTGGTCAACATGATTTTTGTCTCATGAGTACCAATAGTTGTACTTAATGCAGTTTTTTTATCGTGTTTTCAAATATGTATTCGGAATTTCTCCATCATCCACAGTTTTTTTTAATTTAAATTTCAATTAATGTATTTAAATATTTTTTTTAATAAATGACCTTTTGTCTATTGTAAAATAAAAACTCCTAGAGCATTGCAAATGTGATGGAACCACATGAGCTAACTCAAATGGTATCATTGCTACTGTTGTGCAAGTTCAGACACTTTGGGACCAGGCACAACAGACAGACACAGACATGGTCTGGACTAGCATGCATTCATTAGAACGATGCCAGTCATGAGATAGTAGTGAACCAGTAAACACGTAATTGTGAGTGCTTTGTGTCTGGATTGTTGTATGTTACGTATTTGCAAATTTATTTCTTTTAATTTGTTGTTAGTTACTAAATGCACAGAGCTTGTTTAAATCATCATAACAACTTTTGTTATGTATGTGGTGAAGTGACGCTCAAGTTTCAAAGGCGAAACCTTACTCCATTAGTAAAAAAGTGTTATGAACTTTATTTTGGGTGTAAAGTGGGGGCCAAACAAGGACCTGGGCCCCACATATCTGTTGTTTATCGTGTAGTAGGCTTCTCATTGCATGGAAGAATGACACACGCCACATGCCATTTGCTATCCTTTTGATTTGGAGGGAACCCAAATATCACTCCTCTGACGGTTATTTCTGCTTAACAAACATTAAGGGGATTACGTCAAAATCAAAACATACAGTGATGTACCCTGACTTGCAATCAGCAACGAGACCAGTTCCACACAGCGAAGAATTGCCCCTACCAAAGCCTCCAAAACATGTGACATTAGATGAAGAGAGCTCAGATTCCCATAGAAGTAAGGAAGAAGAAACAGTTTGTGGTGATACAACTTTTGAACCAAGCTGTTCATCTGAGCCTCATTTATTGACTCATCTTAACAATCTCATACGAGATTTAAAGTTATCTAAAAAAACAGTCTGAAATGCTTGGTTCCCGGCTAAAAGGATGGAATCTTCTTCAAAAGAATACAAAGATATGTACTTATCGTAGTCATCATTCTCAATGTAAAGACTATTTTTCTGAAGAAAATGGCTTAGTGTTTTCTAGTGACATTTCTTTTATTATGGAGACATTTGGTATTGAACATAACCCTATAGAATGGCACTTGTTCATTGATTCCTCCAAAGCAAGTTTAAAAGCAGTGCTTCTGCATAATGGAAATAAATTCCCATCAATACCTGTGGCTCACTCTGCTTATATGAAAGAAACATATGAAAACTTTCAATTTATATTGGAAAAGCTTCAATATGCAGTGTATGAATGGAATATTTGTGGTGGTTTGAAGGTAATAGCACTTATTCTTGGTCTGCAGCTTCGTTACACAAAGTACTGTTGTTTTTTGTGTCTTTGGGATAGCAGGGACAGAAAAAAAACATTACATCAGAAAAGAATGGCCTAAACGCGAATCATTCATTCCTGGACAGAAAAATGTGAAACATGACGCATTGTGTAATCCTAAAAATGTGTATCTACCTCCGTTACATATCAAACTAGGATTAATGAAGAATTTCGTGAAAGCCATGGACAATACTCCTGGTTTCATGTACTTAAAACAGAAGTTTCCTAAAATTAGTGAAGCAAAAATTAAAGAAGGGATATTTTTGGGTCCACAAATGCGATCACTAATGTATGATGAGAAGTTTGAGGAACTATTAAATCCACTGGAGAAAGCAGCTTGGCAAGCATTCAAAAATGTAACTCACAGTTTTTTGGGAAACCTAAAGGCGAAAAATTACCGTGATATTGTTCATGATCTTATAACATCTTATAAAAATTTGGGCTGTAATATGCCCTTAAAAATACACTTCCTGCACTCGCACTTAGATTTCTTCCCGGAAAATCTTGGTGCAGTGAGTGATGAGAACGGGGAACGCTTTCATCAGGAGATTTCAGCGATAGAAAAGAGATATCAAGGAAAATAAAATGCTAATATGCTGGCCGATTATTATTGGACCATACTCCACAGGCGAAATATAAACGAAAATCGTGATTTCTTAATTTCAAGGTGAGTCCGAATGTTCGAATATTGTGTACTTAGGAATGTAGAAAATATTAAAGTGTTTCAAATTATAAATGCCTGTCTCTCGAAAACCTTGCGTGATGAAGAAGAATCGATATCGTATTTGAATTCAGGAGAAGAAATGATATCAGAATCACATATTTTTCTTTCTGAGACAAAAAAATGTGGTTTTTTTTTTGTTGCCCAGTGTATTCAGTCACTGACGAAGTTAAACTAACTACAACAGATGGCACCACTGAAGTTCAAATATATATTTTTTTAAACTTTTAATTTTTTATTTTATTTAAGGATGACAAGATGTTGATACAGTTTTTTGAAATATTAATTCACTGATGATATTTATTTAACTAAAATAAAAATTTCATTTGTCGACCTTGGTAAGAATTGACTTTAAAATAATTTTTTATATTACTTTTTTTTTACTTTAAACAAAGAATGTCATTCACATTGCACTTTATTATTGTAAAAACGAATACTGTTTTTTTTTTACTTAAAAAAATAACTTTGAATCACTGTAACTAAATAATGAACAATTTTCTTTTCTGTAGAATAATTCGTGACGAATATGTATCCTTAACAAATGTAAAAGTAAGTTTGATAATTTTTCGTTTATTTTATAACTACCTCCAATTTCACATTTAGATTCGTCAGTTGATAGCACCACAAGAATTAAAGCAGTTTATAATATATAAATATTTTCTCTTTTGGAAATTCAAAAAAAAAGTTCTAGATGGGTATATTTCGTTTTTCAATTTTTTCCGCGTCTTATTTTGTAATTTTAAATTTAGCACACATTTCAATCAATTTCTCGAAAACAACTTTTTTTTATTTTAAAAAATATATTTTTATTTATTAAATCCCCTCAGCTAAAGCATGAATAACTTAGCAAACTTAATGAATATAAATATTTACTTCTTAACGTTACGAAATAAATGAAATATATATATATTTTTTGAATTAAATTACAGTAGAACGGCGTTTATCCGAACGTTTATTATCCGGAGCGTCCTGTGAGTGAATGAATATTAATGTCGCACTCTCTTAGCAACACGAGAGCTTTTGGTGACGGACCGCGTAATTTTGAACCATGGTCAAGTGACGCGGACGACACCTGATCTGGCACCCAACTCTCCTAACTACCACACCACACCAAAGGGAGGACGTTTGAGCTCTCGACAGATTTAACGTGCATCGCTCCCCTACACGGCGTGTCTTTAGCGGTACTGGGATCGAACTCATGACACGCGAGCCATGATCCGATGGCTAGACCACTTGGCTACCGCGGCCACATCCGGAGCGTCAAATATCCGAACCAGTTTTTTTTTTGTCAACTACATGTACTGTATATGAATACGTTTTTGAGCAGTGCAATGCTCAACAGTTGTTTCCTGTGAGTCCAATAGTGACGGGAAAACCCAAGGTGAGGGATATTTGGTGAATTTTAGTTGGGTGATTTGGTAAACATATGCGAGGAATATTAGGTCAGTTTGTTTTCAAGTCAGTTGGCGTATGCGTGCCCTTTTATTGTGTTGTGAACTGCTTTGGCATGTAATGATGTGATGAACTGCATGTGATGATTTTCAATATTTGTATAGTGTCCGGTTTCATATACTGCATGGATCGCATTCGGTTTTCGGTTATCCGAACAATCGCGTATCCGAACGGTAACCGGTCCCAATTGATTCGGATAAACGACGTTCTACTGTAACTTAAATTCACGAGTATATAATGAAAAAATATTGCACTTTCCAGGTTTTTTATGCCATTTCAGATCTCTTACACATTTATCAAGATAAAAAAAAAACACCAAATTTTTAACATGTGTTTTATTCATAAACACGTTCACAATTTTTAACATGATAATCAGATTAAAAAATCGCACAACAGCAGATAAAAACATTTTGAGCAATAAAATTAAAATGCACTCCACACGTTTGTAAGTATTGCATGTGTACAATATTTAAACTTGTAAAATACACTCTCCAGCGAAATAATGCCCAGCAATGAATAAGCTTTTCGCTGTATTTCAGGGTGGTTATTGTACAAACACGATAAAGGTGTTACTTAAAGTTAATTTGTTACTTTCAACACCCACGCATACATGCTGGGTAATTTATTTGGAGGTAAATAAGGAAAGGTGACTGAAAGCACTTTTTTTGCTTGGGTAAATTCAAGAGGACTTGATACGCCCAGCATGTAAATCTCATCTTCAGAATCTAGCTGCAGAGATCCCAATTTCAATACATTATTCTTTGGCCAGCTCAGTACGATTGCGTATATGTTGTTGTCCTTTGATGTGTACCTGGAAAAAAATCTCAATTAGTGCAATAAGAATAACACATCTTTGAAAAATGATCAATTAGAGAACTGGTCAACATATGGAGCAGTATCCTTCGTAGTAATTGCAATATGCACATTATCTATACAGGGTGTTCCTTAACCTTTGCTCAACCAGAGTCCTCGTTGAGGGCATTTTTCTACTGTACTCCAATAATCTGCCAAGCTTCCGAAATTTTCAAAAACAAAAATTTCAGCAAAAACGTAAACATAGTAGACCTCACTTCTAAAAAAAAAGAAAGAGCAATAGGATTTTTCTATCCAATGGGGCTGCGGATTGGTATTTTTACCATTGCAGACCGACCTATTACATCCCCAGGAGCCGGTATCACTCTCTAGTGTGGCGCCATATAGACGGATACCAATCGCCGAAGGTAATTTTAACGCCCAGTTTCCTCCACAGAGGGAGGCACCTGAGATCTGACGATGTGAACCTGCACAAGGGTTCAATTTTGCCCAGAGCACCCAAACCAAACAGACACTCTAGAGGTTTTTTACATGCCGTATAATCATACGACATGACCTCTGTCGATTTTCTGCATCACGAAAACTCACCGACTTGGGCTGGGGTTGAACCCGCAACCTTGTGTGCAGAAGGCCAGCGACAAACCAGCCCCGCCACTCAGCCGGCGAAGAGCAATAAGTAAAATATTTTAAAATATATTTGGCATTGTGGAGAGAAACGAGGTAAGAAAGGAACACCTAATCCTATTCAAAAATCGTTACATTCATGACACATCAGCGTCTGTAAAGTCTAATAATGGGCTGCGCCTTTTCCCGTAAAAATTTGGCGCTTACAAAAACTCTTGGACAATGTGTATGCGTCATTTGAAAAGAAATCCAATTTGTCCTAATTCAAAATAATGGGGGGAAATTGGGCTGTTAAAATAATTCGGTATTTTTTATTCGTTAAATAAGGAGATTTGCCTTAATTTTTAATTATCCGACAACCCTAAAATTGTGAATTTTGCCAAAACTGAAAATTTTTCTTGTGATTTTATTGTAGACCATCTTATTAAATTTATAAAAATACAAAGTTATTATTTTCCGTTCACTAGAACAAAAACTACAAGTATTTTAGTAAAAGCAAATGCCATTACTTTAAGCAAGATGCCATACTTTAAAACGCATTTTACTCGAAATGTGTTTTTGTTGAAAGGCTCAAACGGGGACAGCGATTGCTTAAAAAGTTTTGAACATGATTAACTGAAATTTTTTGTGTATGTTCTGTATAATAGTAGAAGTATTTTAGCCTTCGGATTTATCCATCACTGTTTTATTACAAAATTTACTGCCCCTTATGTGAATATAAGAATTGTTATTTTAAGTAATTTCATATAATAACTAAAATAAAGTAATCTAATTTTTGTAAAAATTAAAATATCTCTTATCCTGAAGGTCTTTTTAAAAATGAATAACATAGCAACATATCAGAATTGAACATTTGAAAATTTGTTTATAAACTTTTGGTTCAGAATGGGCCACGTGTATGTTATTTTTTGTAAATTTGCACCATTTTCCCCCCATTTCAATAATAATAATTTTAGCATATTTTTTTTCATTAAATGTACTAAACAAATCTAAAAATCACAAAAAAGTCCCTACATCTCCATTTTTTTAAAAAAAGTTCTCGCAAGTAGTCCGATACCTTAATCGGAAAGAAAGAAAAATCGTTAAATAGCGAAATTTATTGCACATGGGTTAAAGAAATCGGGGCCTTACTGTAGGTTATTACATTACATTCACAAAACCTTTCCTGCGATTTTTGACGAAGTCATTAAAAAAAAAAGGACTACAAAGAATTCATATAAAATTTACAGAAAAGGGTGTTTTTACCATACTCCTGGCGTGATGGTGTCATTCTGAGCTTTCCATGGAGATGAACCATAAATACTTTCCCCATTCACATTCATCCATGAACCGAATTCACGAAGTCTCTCTTCAAAAATTGGAATGATGCGACCGTCAGAAGTGGGTCCAACATTTATCAAAAGATTTCCTCCGCAACTATTGGAAAAAAAGGAGAGAAAAAAAGAGTTTTAAAAAAAATGTTACATTTTTACAATTCTGTTCTTGTTGAGGCTTCTTTTACAATTTTTATTCCTCTGAAAAAATTTTTAAAATTCATTCCTTTTAATTCTTTTTATGATATACAGCAAAATTTAAATTATTTAACTTGTCATGTTTTTGCTCAATGTACTCTTTTTCTATTTGGATTTTTTTTTTTTTAAATTCTGTTTCGATTATTTGAGGTACTGAGTAGAAAAGGGAGAATTTGGTACCATCAGACTAGTTTAACCCCACTTATTCGGTACGAAGTCCGAAAGTGCTTCTTGAATCGCTGGTTTCTTTTCCAATTTTTATTTCATTACATTAATTTTCTTGCTTTTAAATACTTAATATGTTGTTTTTTGTTTTTTGTATTTATTAATTATACCCAAATGTTTTTAGATGCACTTTACATTTTTCCTTTATATATATTATATATATATATATATATATATATATATTGGTCAAATCTTCAATCATTAATAAAATATTTTCTATTCATCCAATCAAATAATTTTTTTAAACTTGTAGTGGAGGACACTTGATGCCAATACAGTTTTTCAAATATTAATTCATTAATTTAATTACCGGTTTTCGACGCTAACTTAGATTCGTCTCCATTGTTGTTGTACGAATGTATCTGTTAAAACAATGACAATAGTTGGCATCGAAAACCGGTTTTTCGGCCAAACTAGCCAAACCGGGTGTGCTTTGTTACAACAATGCAGACAAATCATGCTCTTTTTAGCACGTTTTTCATGTTGTGGAACAAAAGCGCTATTAGGACGCAAATTTCGTCTTTGTCTTCGTTCCATGTTTTGTCGTACCTTTTTCTCAGCCAATAAGCAACCAATTGACCTCGGGTTTTCGGCATTGGGTCGCATTTGTGCCCTAGATGAGCCAAATCAAATTTAAATTTAATCATTTAAAATTTTTTTTTTTTTGCTTTTTTATAATGCTGATACAGATTTGTGTCATTATTTCTTTTCAGCTCAATAGTAGTACATTTAGAGGGGTGGTTCAGTACACTACTTTCTGTTAGTAAAAATTTCATTAGTTGCATTATTGTAAAATACAACATGTGAAAAACGTGCTTAAATTACTTGGCCATGCCAATGATTGATATCTTGTTTCAATTCCTACTATTAGTTCACTTTCTCCCTATACATATTTATTTATTTATTTATATATACATATATATAAATATCTTGTTCCAATTTTCAATCTTTAATAAAAGACTTTCTATTCATCTATTCAAAGTAAGAATTGAGTTTTAAAAAAAATTTTATATTGCTTGTTTACATCTTCTGTTTCAGCTGTCTCACAAATTATGTTGTTACTAAAGATTATGTGATCTCAAAGGCAAGGACCACTGATTAAAATTATAGTTAAAAATAATGGTTCCTGTTCATTCAAACATTAAACATCTTTTCACTTGGATTTTATGTTCAAGATAACTTGAATATATATCTTTAAACAGTACATAAAACCAAATACTGTGTGTTTTCTACTGACAAGAGAAACAGGGCAGCCTTCCTCCCCAAATTAAGGTTAAATAACTCAATTGTTGAAAAAATCTCCCATCCCAAATACCTTGACTTAACGCTAGATGCAGAACTGAGGTTTACCAAGCATATACAGAATGTATCGCAAAAGGCTTTAAAGAAGCTCAATATTCTTCGAAAACTTTGCGGTTCGACTTGGAGTTCTAAACCAAAGACACTCCTAAACACCTACACTGCACTTATAAGACCAATCCTCGAATATGCAGCACCCGTTTGGGCTCCATCAGCTTCTACCTCAACAGAGAAAATCAACTCTGTTCAGTATAGGGCGTCCAAAATTATCATCGGAGCTGTGTCCTCGACAAATAATGTGACAGCTGAGAGTGAGTGTGGCCTGCCATCATTGAAAGGCAGGAGGAAACTTGCCACCATTAAATTTACAAACAAAATCAGAAGCTGTGGCGAACAACATATTTCCAACATCACTTTTCACTCCTGTACAGCTAGGAGTGAAAAGTGATGTTGGAAATATGGCTGGATGTTGGAAATATGGCTGGATGTTGGAAATATGTTGGATAGGCTGAAAAGATCTTCAACATTTCAGTTTGATAAAGACATCAGAAGCAACATTAACTTGAATCACACAAGCCTTGACATCATTCAAGAACCCTTGTTTTCCAGTCAAATCACCTCCCTCTGCCAAAATATTTTTAGACCTTCTTGAGCCTTGCCCGAAAAAGGAATCTAAGGACACAATTAAAAGGAAAGGCATGGACACAACTATCAGTCTTAGGAGGCCTCGTTTAGTAATTGCCTACACTGACGGTTCTTTTCAGACTCAGAGTGAAATAGGGGTGGATCTGGTGTCTTTCTTAAATACTCAGATAATACAACTTCAAAGCACAAGGTCTCCGCAGGGCAAATTGCTTCCAACTTCACGTGTGAGCTCATAGCAATTAGGACAGCCCTAGATATTTACCTTACATGGACAGATATCGCTAATTCCGACGGCATCATTGTTCTCTCCGATTGTAGATCCGCTCTTGAGGCCATCATGAAAGGAAAAATGGGACTCACCCAAGAAATCAACTCTCTTTTACTTTCCATTGGTGCATTGGGCAAATCATGCACCCTCCAGTGGATCCCGGCCCATGTTGACATCGAGGGGAACGAGATGGCCGATTTCCTTGCCAATGAAGCCAGAACCCTTGAACGTGTAACTTCTTCGACTACGGTCTTTGATGCCAACGCAGTCGCAAAACAAAAGCTCTGCTCAAACCCACGAAAAAAATTCTCGCTGCCAGAATTAAATTATAGCCGAGAAATTACAACAACAATAACCAGACTAAGGACAAAACATTTTAAGGGCATGAAGATTCTGCCTGATGGATCCAGATCATATGTGGAATGCAGGCACTAGCCAGGCAAGCAACTGGATTTCAAACATCTTTATAACTGTCCTTCCATTGTTGGTGCCCTTTTTAAAATAGACAATGACTACAGCATGGACGACAGTGATTCACGCCTTTGGCAATATTTGACTCATTTCTTTATCTTTATTTTGTTATATACAATACCATTGCACTTTGTCATACACGACAACAACAACAGTACATAGTCATTTCGAAATAATTATCAATTTTACTAAGCGTCAGTGCGCGTTTTACGAAACCATGTCTGATTTTAAGTATATATACGTGTTTTTTCATTTCTTCTTCGTAAATTTAATCCTATTGAGTAACATGCAAACTAATGCAGCATAATTAAAGCATTTCCAATAATATTACTCCATGTTTCAGATTCAATAATTTCTTTCTTCTTTTCGAAAAGCTTTTAGACACCCCATTAAGTAACTGATAATAAGTCTTTTTCCTAAAAGTATTACTTAATAATTATATGGCCATAAATTTTGTTATATTATGTCTACCTCAAAGGGTGCTTCTCCACTTTCTAGAAATAACGATAATTCCATTTATTAGAAACTAGCTGAAATGCTCGTTCTTCGCATGGGTTAGGTCAGTGCTTCTCAAACTGTAGGGCGCGCCCCCAAGGGGGTATGATAATTGTACGAGGGGGCACGAGAATATTGAAAATTCAAAAACAAAAGACTATTTTAAGAAATTATTAATTTATTGTCTGAAAGTAAACAAATAAAATACATTCTGACATAATAAAAAATAAAATACGCATCTACACTGATATAAAACATATAAATGTATCAGTACTAGGGTTTCTTTCCTGGGAACCCTGGAAATAATAAGATTTTTGTACTTTTTCTATTCCCGGGAATTAGACTTCGTTACCGGGATTTCCTGGGAATCACACGGAGCTTGAATTATCTATGAGGTAGCAATTTTTGACTTGACCTTACATTTCAATCTTGGACATCGTTAACTGAACCTACTATGCCAATTTGCGATCGTTCACCCCGAACTTCCGGACGAAGGATTGTTCGTTACCCCAACTGTGGGGTAAGAGTGTAATATGAGAACTTTGGGGGGGGGTGAGAATTGTTCCACAGCTAGCCGTGGGTGTACCAGTTTAACAAGAAATATTGGATTTTTCGCAATCGCATTTCGTTGCCAACCAGCACTATGTGATCGAAGTTCCAAGATGTTGATTTATGTGGATAATGTAAGTATACTAATACTTAAAACTATTATTTATTGAATTTTTAAAAAAAATTGTTTCGGATAATTGTTTTTATTATGAGCTATTTAATTGAATCAGCAAGTTGAAGACGGGAATGAACCCACAAACTGTTTGGGGGAGAATATTTTTATAAGAAATTGCGCTATTTTTCTTATTTATTATTTTTCTAAATTTAACTTTCGCGTGAGATTTTTATATTAATATTTTTTTATATTTATGTAACAATAATACAGCAATTCCATAAACAAGAAATCGGTCATACAAATAAAATATATTAAAAACAATAATGAATATTTTAACGTATATAATCAGCACTTCAGCAGCAAATATGTTTTCAAATATATATTAATATTTATCTCTTAGTAGCAACATTAGAGAAATAATTGATTCAGCTTTGACTGGTTGATTTTCCTGTGAGTCAGTAAAGGAACATTAATTTTAGTAATTATTTTTCAAATGTGAATTTTTCCCCCGAGATTTTTTATTTACAAAATCTTTAAAAGTCTTGCGATACCCTTGTCGTGTGAGGCTGAGCATTGTCTTGTAGAAAAACGGCTCCTGGGAGCCTTTGCATGAGTGGCAACACATGGGGTTGCAGGATGTCATGGACATACCACTGGGCTATCATGGTGCCACGGATCAATACTAGGGGTGACCGTGAAATGAAGGCAATGGCACTCTATACCATCACGTCAGCAGTGAAAGCGGTGTGTCGCTGTAAAGCAAAGGCAGGATTGAGGCGTTCACCACGGGGTCTCCACACATGAACAGGATTGTCATCACTGCTGGGATTGAATCTGGATTCGTCGCTAAAAAAGACCTGGTTCCATTCCTCTGCAGTTCAGTTTCCTCGTGCGTGGCAGCACTCGAAACAGAGGCATCGATGGGAGGGTGTCAAGGGCAGCACACATAATAGGCATCGTAATCCCAAATGTCCTTCAGCCAGGCACCTTCGTGTGGTTCGAGAAGATACAGGGGCCCCTAGTGAAGGTGGTACCTCTGCCTGGATGGCGGCCGCTGAAGCAATTGGCTGTACGCGTGCATTTCTTACGATGTGGTGGTCTTCTCGACGATTGGTCTATCGAGGGCGTTCTGAGCCTGGTCTTCGTGTAAATATCATCTCTCGGATCCATTGGTCCCAACACCTCCTCACAACACAATCAGAGTGGCCTAATTGACGAGCTATTCGCCTAGCTGACCACCCAGCTTCTATCATGCCGATGATTCTCCTCCTCTTGAACTGCAACAGCTGCTTAATGGCATGTCTGTAATGGCATGTCTACCTCAGCGCTTCCTTTGTAAACGATTCAGCGAACTCAAACAAGCTCTTTGGTTACCTGTTTTATACTCCACTATGTATAAAACAGGTACGGAGTACAGAACAACGTTAAACGCCCTCTACCGGTTATACGTAATGCGCAATCACGCTGGATTTTTAATCATTTGCATATCTCTCCGACATGTACCTTTAAGCCAAGTTTCGTTACGATCCCGCAATTATTTCTTGGTGCGCTAATTTTTTTGTCCATGAGTGTACATTTTTCACTAACTCAGCATTTTGAAATAGAACTAGTAAAAAATTATGACAATTAATATAGAGCACCCCCACGCTGTTACCCCAATGACATTAACTTTCTCGTTTATCATTTATTCTTATATTAAGAATGATTGTTTTACTTTTTTAGTTCGATTCACTGTAAAAGGAGTTTTTTAGTTTTTTTTTTAAACTATAATTTATTTACAGCCATAAAGGAAATTGAATATTTTTGAATGTATGCATCCTGTGAAATACATTTTTCGGTGTATGCTTTCCACTTTATATAAGCTAAAAGCCAAAAATTCTCAAACTTTTGGAAACAAGACAATCGAAGAAGAAAACTCACCTGACTGTTTCTGCAAGAGTCGTGATGAGTTCCTCTACAGTCAGGAAGTCACTTAAGTCCACGTTTCTTCTGAAGCCCCAAGAGCCTTTGTCGAGAGTCATAGCATTTTCCCACTTATGAGCTTGGAGAGTCTCTGTGGGGAAAAAAGATTGATTTGTGATGATATTATAATGTCTTTTATTTAAGAGGACACAGTACGATTCAAATTACAAAAACCGATCAAAAAATCAGATCTTATTATTTTAGCCTAAATTATTCTTTATATATTTTTCTATAACCTCAAAAAATTTGAAAGCTGTAAACTTAAAAAATATAGAATTATGATAGGTTTTACGTACGTTTTTATTCACATCTCTATGGCAAATCCTAAATTAAAACTGGTTTGTCTTCATTTAAAATGCTAAGGCTTTTTTTTCTATTGTGGCTAATGCTTTGAATTTTTTTTACCTATTGCAAATAGTGCATGTAACAAAAGTTGGTATGCATTTTTTTAATCAAAGCAATATTTATTTTTTTAAAAATAACTGAACTCAAAATTTATAAATTTTTTAAGGAATTTTCAATAAGCATTCACAAAAAGAAGTATTGAACGAACACCAATCATGTTATCGCACAACCCATACCAACTTTTTTTATACATGGTTTGATGTACTTGTAAATCAAATTTCATGCTTGTAAGTATTTTTTGTAGGAGTAGCCTTTTAAAATCACTTTAAAAATGTAAGTTTTTTCATTAAAAAATTAAATGGCTAGCTGTTTATGAAATTTTGGGCACAAGATCTGTTTTACATAGTATACACACATAGGAGGCAACCAAAAAAAATTTGAAAATCCTGAAATTAAAATTTTTTTCTTAAATCGTACCATGTCATCTTAATTAAATCAATGCAGTTAAATGTATATCAAATTTCAAACGTCCCCCCGTCACACAGTGGTCAGTTTTCCTGATCTGGCGCACGGAAATTATTTTATGGTTTTGAAGTCTTCATTATTATATCGAATGATCAAAAATCGTTGTAATTAATGTAAATTGGTTATTCTCTTTTGTTTTTTTACGAAGAAATAAGGTGAATAGGGTCTTAACTAATTTATGTTAAATTTGAATTTGATCAAGAATAAATGATTGCTGAGGGGAACTAGTTTTTAAACAAGGATCTAAGGATATTAACAGAAGCAGTAATTTGACACATGGGAGAATATATACAAAAAATAAAGCGGCATGTTAAAAAAATTAAATTTTAACATATGTAAACAAATACAATCAAACATAACAATGTACAAAACAATAAAGGTTAAAATACGTAGTGTTTAAATGGACTCGGCACCCTTTAAGCATTTTTTTTATTTATGTACTTAAAAATTATATTTTAGCATTTAATGTAACGTTTCTATTTAAGAAGATGATACGAGATAAAATTTTACACATATTATTCACAAAAGTTTACAAATTTATTTTTTTTAAAAAAAATTTGAAAATTTTTTTAATTTTATTCTTTTTGTGTTAGTTAATTTTTGTAATATTTCTAAGGATGTTTTAAACACCTTTAGGGATCGATTTTACAAAATCTTAATTAATTTTGGAGAAAAAAAATAATGAAATGATATATACGCTAAAATTTAACCAAAAGACTAATATCTCCGACATTTAAAGTTTTTTGCTTCACATAATATCGAAATATTATATTTTTATGAAAAACAAATTATGTAAACTAAAATTATAAAATTATTACCCTGGTGAACCATTAGGTGTCTACCATGTATTTGCTTTATACCTCGTCTTCAGTGATATAACGCTATTTTGGGTATCAATTTGTTTTAAATCATCTTCCTGAACTTCGGCTAATCCGCATAAGGTGTGATGAAAAAGCGCTTGCATTGGATCCTCTGCTGATATTTCATCAATGACGATACCAGGAGGATAACAGTTAATTTTATACACTATAAGCTTACTATAGTTGCGGTAAACATCAACATGAAACTCTTTGCTATTTCCTTTCTTTCTATTATATTGGCCTTTTGACATTTTGGTGTCGACATAAAGAACCAAGGCTTGGTCAGTCATTTTTTTCGCCGATTCTGGCTGTCGAGCTAAGCCTTTCTTCAGGCGAGTAGCACGTCTAGGTAAGCAAGTAGTCACTTGTTTTAATATTAAGGCAGCATTTCTTTCTCCAGCTGCTTGCATTGACATTCTTGTTGCAAATTCTAGTTCTTGCTTGCTTTCTTAAGCAAGAAAAGGAAGTACTCTTTCCCTCTTTGCCATGGCTTTGCATTCCCCGAATGTTTTTAAGGGTCGACCTGGAGTTGATTTGGAGGGTATAAATCTTACTCTCCCGGACAACCACGCATCATTCAAGTTGAGAAGAACTTTTCATTTCTACGGCACCTCATCCATCCCCCCCCCCCTCCCAAACGAGCAGAAATTTTAACAATTTTTCTAAATTAAAATTCCAGCTGGTCCTCATATTTATCACAGTCCGTTTAGTCATAACAAAACTCAAAACAGTAGTAGTTTTACGCTTGGGATCCTGCACTTTCTTCCACACATCGAATAAGGCACGCCGAGTAATACCATCGGCCAACGCTAAAAAAAAATCATAACTATGGGAGTTGCAGGAAGTAGCAGCTAAATTTGGTATTAAATTAAAGGTCTATATCTACTCCATGTGACTTATGTATTACTGTGATCAATCCGTGTCAATCCCAAAAGTTCTAGTCCATTAAACACAAAAAACCAACATACGTTAGTGGGAGTTACATGCTGTGCTAAATGTTATGTTTTTATAATTTTTAATCGAACTTGAACCTAATTTGAAAGTAAAATTAAGAAATTACTTATCCATGTATTTTTTAAAACACCCGCTAAAATCTGCAAAATCTTTTTCAGACGAAACGATTGAACTTCCGACTGGAAAATGAGGCTCGCAAGTGTTTCTTGTAGAAAGAACACAAACCCGATATATACCGATGGTTCTTGAAAATTTCCATTCGCGTACTGACAAAAATTGTTTACCACATGGCTAGGGAACTCAAGAGGACCTTAAATTGTGGGTTGTTTTTTTTATTTCCGCGCAATTTCATTTTTGGGGTTTCCGTGCGCCAGATTGGGAAAACTGACCACTGTGCATCGGTGTGATGTGAAAGTTAAGAGAGGGGGTCGTCCTCGTTACTTGACCATGGTTCAAAATTACGATGTACGTCGACAAAGACCTTTGAGTAGCTGAATAGTGCGACGTTAATATTCACTCACTTACTCGGTATAATTAAGGAACCAGCTTTTTAACTTTTAGGAATTCTTGGCAAGGGCAAAAAAAAAAAAAAAAAATACCTTGAAAAATGCTACTTGTACGTTGATGAATGAACTAATATTTATCAGAAGCAAATTAATTCTATTGTTTTTCATTGTTTATTTAATCCATATTTTGGACTTACTGGCTACTTTTTAATTCCCAGTTGCTAATCATTTTTAAAGGGGAGACCTTATAAACAGCCGAAATTTAATAAGTTTCTCACGTTATTTTGATAATTAATTACATTGAGTATCTGAAGTAAATATTACGGAAGCGTAAATAGGCTCAGAAAAAACGCATTTTAAAGATCAAGAACAAGTAATATAAAAAAAATTAAGTCAATTCCTACTTAAATCAAGAAAAAAATTTATTTAAGTTACTTTTTATTAAAGAGTTACAACTAATATAAATATGTATATACATATGACAGAATCAAATTATAAGTGGCAATTAATTTGTATTAATTATCATTAAAGTATCGCATTGTCATCCAAAACAATCGTGTATATAAAATTTCAGTTCAACTGTTCAGCTTTGAAACGTGAGGGGAAATAAGTCACTAAAAATAAAGTCACTCACGTCACTAAAAATGAAGTCAACGTGGCGGTATCTGTAATACTTTAAATAATTAATTTCAGTCAATAATTTTAATTAATTATAATTAAATTATCGTATTGTTACCCAAAACAGCAGCGTATAGAAATTTTAGCTCAAATGAATGCTTTAAAATGTGTGAGAAAAAACCTTTTCAAATTTTGACACAAGTCACCAAAAGGGTCGCTAAAACGCCAAAAATGATGCCAAAGTGGATGTATTTGTTATTCTTTGAATAATTAGTTTTAATCAATTAATTCTTATTAATTGTAATTAAGTGACTGTATTGTCATCCAAAATTAGCGTGTATATAAAATTTCAGCTCAATTGAGTGCTTTAAAATGCATTTTATTAACGAATGAAAATTTGAACAAGATAAATGTAGAAAGAGAGTGAGCTAATAGAATAAATATTAGGTATTCGAGATAACAATGACTTTAAACTTAAAAATTTTGGAAAATACATTGCTAACGAGCTAAATAATTCCACATAATGAAATAATCATATTAGAATATGAAGTGAGATAGTTTGATAATGTGCTCAAACCTACTTGGATTGTAACGATCTGAGCATGTGTAGTATCCTCCGTGATGACAAGGAATATTAACTCCCCATCTGTCATTTACAACTATGACGTCTTTAACGGGGCTAGAAAAAAAATGAAATAATTTAGACAGTTAATTCAGTAAAAACAAAATAATTTATGTTTTGTTGGTTTTGAATTTTTTAGTCCAAAATATTGGAGAAATATACTTAATCGTGAGGTCAAAAGAATTATTCCATGAAATGCTTCGTGGCCACAGCTGGAAATGTTTTTTTATTCTTTTACCGTAATGAAACAAGATACAGTTGACTCTCGCTAATTCAAATTTTCGATAATACGAACCTCTCGCTAATTCGAAGTATATGCTCAGCCACTAGAAAAACTCTTGATATTTCGCACTAAAACAATACGTTTTGGTACACTCAATATTTCGAAGTAAAATCTGCGGCTGATCAGACTACATTACGAGATAATTTGTAGTTATCTTATATAGCTTTCGACAATTCGAACACTTATTATCATGTAGAGTCCTGTAGCAAACAGGTTGAAGCATGCATGTTTTATGTTGTATTGTCTCTGCGTTATTATTCTCTCCTTTGATGACCATCTGTCTGTCGTCGCTTCTTTGTGTTTCCAAGTTCCTGAATCAAAAAGAAACTTTTATTGCTTTCCTTCTTCAAGTAGACAATAGACTGGCCGCACTTGTTGTCAGCAGTCCATATCTTTCGTAAGACGCGTGACTTTCCTACACACGTCTTCAGAAAAGGATGGTCCGCTATCGTGAAGAGATGCGTACGATTGTGTATTTTACGTCTGCGTGATATGACGGTTTATGACTCATTTGTGTGACTTATGGCCCGTGGCACTAAATAGGATATGGTGGACCCTGACTTGAAGAACAAATGGTGTTGGGGACTGTGTCTAAGGGAACCGATAGCGCAGATTAAACATATTTTTAAAAATAACTGATGTTTTGGACAAAAAAAGATTAATTATGTACAGTATGTATTCCTACAATAATTGTTTTTAATATATAAATTTATTCTTTTAATACAGGACTTTTAACTTCTGTATATTATTTATACTGTATAATATATGTACTTTTTAAAAATACTTTAAAATAATTTTATGCACAAGTACAATTGTTGTTTTATTAGATATTTTCAAATTTGAATGTGTTAAAAAAAAATTACACTTCGTCTGTTTTGGGAGTTTTTTCCCTACCCTTTTGATAATTCGAAGTTTTTCATTGGTCCCTTTAACTTCGAATTATAAAGAGTTGAGTGTATTATCTTTATATATTCACATTTATGTTGAATGTCATGGAAATTCTATTAATTTTTATATTAGTTTAGGATTATGACATGGTTGAGCTACCCAAATCGGTATTCTGAATCAATATTCTATTTGAATAATTTCTATGACTTCATTTTTAATCATTCATGTTAGTCAAGAAATACTTCCATAATCCTCCCACATTCTGTCTGCTGCCTCATAGTGACGGGAGAGTGAACTTCGTCTGAATGGTCAAACTATATCCAAAATATTTACTCCTGCTAAGGTCACCACACGCAGGAATGCCATTTCATTATGCTTAGCTACAGCGCGCAAGTACTCATTACTTAGTTAGTCTTCTCCCTTTGGTGAATACTAACTTATATGAGCAACAAAAGTGGCCCCTTTCCCATCATCATGAAATTTTTGTGTTTCTTCGATATTTTTGGTTTTATAAAGATGGTATAACATAGTTTCTATCATCTTAGATTAAAAATTACAACACAACATACATCCATATGGTTTAACTCAGCAATAAGTGTATGTATACTTTTGTTGTTGTTGGTATTGCCGTGTCGTTCCCGAAGGGAAGAAATGAAAATGCCAGAGCCTGAGTCAGGTTAGACTTTTTCACGATAGATGGCGACACCACCTACCTCCACCTCCACAATTTAGGGATGCAACTGGAGAGGAGGGAAATATTCTCCAGACCCCTGCACCCGTGCTGCGACTATCCACAAGACTTTCGGACCCACTGATTTGACGAGCATGTACTCCGTGTGTGCTCGCGGGGTGTTTGGTGGCATCGGGCATCGAACCCAGGCCTTCCGGTCTGGAGGCCGATGCTCTAACCACTAGGCTACCCACGGCCCATGTATGCTTTTAATGAATGTACCTTCATTAAATGTACCTTTAATGCCCATGTACCTTCTTTCAAATAGGCTGTATTTGGCAGCCAAACCTTTGCAGAAACCACAAGTCCCCAATTGTGAAATCCATTTCTTTAGTGGCACCATCTAGTTGCGGCACCAACCTACCAAATTTTTGACGTTTGAATTGATTCAGTTCAAGCTCTCGTCGGATACTAAAAATTGCTGTTGTATGTCATGGCTAAATTATAAGCATAGTTTGACAAGTTGTGGATAACTTGCATGACATCCCAATGTTGTCAGTAATCCAGGAATATAGTATTTCTTGAACGGCAAGCGATGTGGTCGTTTCAAATGTGCCGCCATTAACGAAATGTAAACAAACCCGGAAAATGGGGTGAAAAACGAGTGGAGTTGAGAAACGGCCTTTGCTGATGGCAGCTGTACATTAAAGATCCGATCGTCGCTTGTGATGTCACGGTTCTATCTGGACACTCAGGAGTTTCTTAATAGTTTACATCGCTTGTTGTGGAAGTGGTACAGGATTGCTACTGCTATGAAATCAGTAGCAGTTGGGTGTTTCTCAGCGAGTAGCTGACTCCATACTGTACTCGAATGTTTTTGAGCAAGGTGCTCAGTTTAAAATGTTTTTCAACTGTTTCTTCATTCTAAAATGTCACTGTAAATTTCATCTTTTTGAATCATCTTCAATAAATATGGTTGTTTAAGAAATTCTCGTCTTTGATGAAAAGTCTTCCACACCCGTTATTTAATTTTAAGATCCACTATTCATAACTCTGCTAGCTAGTTAGTTAGTTTTCCCACTTTAATGTTGGAAATGTAGAACAAGATAGGAAGACAATTGCCATGATTTAATTTTGCCGAGAGTACCAGAGCCAAATATATACTCAAGAGGTCTTTCACATGCCACATAATTATATGACATGCGGGCTTACGATTTTCTTATCCAGCCGGGATTGAACCCGCAACCTTGGGCTTACGAGGTCTGCACGCTAAGCCACCAATCCAACATGAAGCTAAATATGGATAATACAGTACAATGGATTCAGTGGTCATTCGAATAATGTATTGTATTAGAATACAGTAGAACGTCGTTTATCCGAATCAATTGGGACAGGACACCATTCAGATACGCGATTGTTCGGATAACCGAAAACCGAATGTGACCGCGCAGTATATGAAACTGGACACTATACGAATATTGTAAATCATCGCATGCGGGAAACGTGCTTGAAGAAAAAGCAAAAATAGGTGCAAAATGCCGCAGTTTTACCTTGATTGGAGAAAATAAACACTTAGTTTTCGCTTTACCACTGTACATCTTCGTGTTTTCACTGCAAGGTCTCTGATTCTCTTGGGAAGCAGTTGAGTAGGACAACACTCTGATTGTTGTTCGTACCATTCCATAGCTGTCTATAACGCAGGAAACGCGCCAGCATTTGATGGATCCTTGCTACTTTCGTTGTTGTTGTCCTCGTCTTCATCCGTTTCATCGTCGACAGGGTTGGATTTTTCTTGGACGGAAGTTCCAATCTCGTCATCATTTATCATTTGAAATCCATTGTCTTCTGCATTGCAGGCCATCCAGGTTTCTACATCAACAAAACTCAACAAAATAGCACGTATACACCCCTTCACTTGGAAACAAACTGATCAAATATTCCGAGCAGATGTTTACCAAATGACACAACTGAACTTCCACAAGTATCCCTCACCTTGGGTCTTCCCGTCACTTTTTTGGCCTCACGCGAAACAACTGTTGAGCATTGCACTGTTCGAAAACGTATCCGGACTTTGGTTCGGATATTTGACGCTCTGGATAGTAAACTTTCAGATAAACAAAGTTCTACTGTACATATAAGTGGTTTACCTTTCATTGTAAAGCCAAGCAAGAAATTCTTTGCTTTTCCAATAGGTATCGGGCGCTTCCCAGTCTCCATCAGACCAGATAACTTCTGGATGATAAGTGTTTACCAGTTCAAACAACTCAGGAAGAGCTTTAGACTGAAAGTAGAAGAACAAAATTATACAAATATTTTATGTGAAAAAGAATTGAAATTTATAATTTACCGTCTTAATTACTTAAAAATATTTTTCGTCTTGAAGAAAATTATGCACAAAAATATATATTTGTCTGTTTTCTTTTCTTGTAATGCTCTGTAAAAGTTTCAGAAGCAAAAGAATTTATTTTTTTAGAAAAAAGTTCATTATGAATCTGCTTATAATTTATGGAAGTGTTCCATTAAAAGTCTAATATCCATAAAATCATTTCTTGTATACCGGGATAAGTACTTTTCATTAAATCAGTGTTTCTCAAACCGTGGAGCGCGTTCCCTAGGGGGGCGTGATAACCCTACGGGGGGGGGTAGAGTATTGAAAAGTCGAACAAAAGATTATTTTAAAAAATTATAAATTTACTTAAGTAAACTATAACAAATACACATTCTGACATAATAAAAATTAAAATGCACATTTACACTGATATAATAAATTCACTTATATGAATATATCAGTACTGCGTTATGTATTTTATAATTAGCAATACTAAGTTAATAAGTTTAATAATTACCAATACCCCATGGACTTGTCATATATAAAATTATATGTAAATATTAACACTTATCTTGATAATTTGTACGGTTTATAATTAATCCCTTAAATGCCGACTAAAATTTACGTAATTCGTTCCCCAATGCTACTGTTTAACACATAGGCAAGCATATGTGATGTATTAAGATGAGGCAGGGGGTTGAAAAGGAATAAATAAGTAAATCCTTCGCAAACAATCTCAAGATCATGTTATTGCATTCCAAAGCCTTCGGAATAATTTTATGGATAGCATTTCACAGAAAAGATCGTACTTCGGAAAGACTTATATATACGTCTGGAGCAATTAAAGCACTGACTGAGCGAGACGTATATATACGTCGGCAGCACTTAAGAGATTAATTTGTATTGTAGGCATCAAAGTGTAGGTATTATTGAATTTAATATATTGTGTGTATAAAGGGGGATGCGATGAAAATGATGATTGAATATTGGGTCGCAAATAGTAAGAGTTTGAAAAGCACTGCATTAAATAGATATTTTCAGGATATATTCAAAAAATAAAATAAGTAATATAAAAAATAATTGAAAGTCGATTCCTACTTTGAATGGATGAATAGAAAGTATTTTATTAATGATTGAAAATTTGAACAAGATAAATATATATATATATACATAAATATATAGAGAGAGTGAGCTAATAGTAGGAATTGAAAAATAAATACGAAAACCTTATTATTAAAATTTTACATAATATTAAATTCCTTTCTAATTTATCTTTGTAGAACTCAGAAACTTCTGAAAAAAATTTTATGAGATGAATAACTTTTCCCTTCAGAGAAAAACTGTTTACATTCTTTTACAATGCTTCGATCTTAGTAGCATAAAAGATCAGTAAATATGTGTTGAAATATATTTTTCACTTTCGCTTCACATCGCTTTAGAATTTTAAAAAGAATGACTTTTTTGTACTCCGTTCAGGAATTCTTTCAAAGGAATCCCCGTAAAGATAAATACATTTTTATTGATGTTTACTCTTGTAAACATCCACAAAATTCAAACTAGTGACGCATGCTTTCGATCTGAAAGATTGGTTACTATAACAACGCATCCACCAGATTTTAAGCAAGATTTCTCAATCTGCGAAAATCGGAAAGGACGATTATACACTAAAACGAAATGTTTCAATGTTATCTGTATTCAAAATATGTGCAATCTTTATTTGTGAGATTATATTCTGTTTATAAATAACTCAGAGTTAAAATAAAATAATAATTTTCTTAATAAAATTTTTTTTAATGTTTTTATAACCATTTTCATACATTGTCGTCCACATCTGAGATATAGTCCAACAAGTCTCTATCTCATAGAGAAGTTAGTTTAAAATCTATTACAGAATTCCAACCGGGCATACAAGAAAGCGAGTTAATAAAAACATGTTAAACTGGGGGCCCCTGTTTGACCCCAGAGCCACGAAATTGAATACGTAGACGCAAATCGACCCGTGCTAGCGACAGGTGGTCTTTGTTCATGAAAATTTGTGTAAGTTCCGGAGTTACGGCTCCCTTGTCGAAATGGGAGCCCACCTCTTCAGGGGCCCGGGTTCGAGACTAAAACTCTTTTTTTTTTCACATTTTCATGCATTGTCAACTACTTCTGAGCTATGGTGTATATTTTAAGTCTCTAGCTCATCGGGAAGTTAGTTTAAAATTTAATTACAAAATTCCAACCAGACAGACAAGAAAGCCAGTTAATAAAAACACGGTAAAAAAAATACAAGATCAATGATAGGTGAACTTAATGTATTTTTTGGTGCTGAATTAAGAAATAGTAATAAAAATTTTCCATTAAGTCACGTTTTTTTTTTCTTTCAAAAATTTAGTTTTACACCTGTGTAATTAATCTGTTGAATACAAGACAGAAAATTTTCTGATCCAATTAAATTAAATTAAATTTTAAAAAATATTGTTTCCAAAAAAACTGACACTGGATATGTATTTTGTTCAAAGCAAACAAAACTATAATTGGTTATTTTTTCTAATGGATCTAAAATTTGGTGTATTACCATTGCAAACTTAGTACATTTCCCTGGTTGGGGGCTACTATCTCTTTTTAGTGCGGCATCATATTGGTGGTATACCAATATCAGCAAATAATTTTGACACACAGTTTCCTACTCAGAAGCAGACACCTGAGCTCTGACGATGTGAAATTACAGGATTTTAATATTGCATAGAACACCCAAGTGAAACAGGCACTCGAGAAATCTTTTACATGCAACATAATCATACGACATGGACGCTGTTAGTTTTTTTGCATAGTGGAAATCCTCGACTTGGGCCAGGTTCGAACCCGCAAACTTGGTCTTACAAGGTCAGCATCAAACCACCAATGAAACATGGCTATTAGCAATTGCCCTTGTAATTGTAATCATTTTCGCCGTGACCTTAAATCTTGCTAAGCAGAATCATTAATCAAACTAAACATAAACTCATGTAGTATATTCAGTCTGAGAATTAAATATAAAAACTTTATTGTACTTTGTGTAAATTTAATCACGCACACACACACATTTTGTTTATTTTTTTTTATTAAGGAGAAAACAGACTGGCTCACTCATCACGAAATCTCCAGAACTATTAGATCTACAGACTTGAAATTTTGCAGACAAGTTCCTTTTGTTGAGTAAAAATCAAGAATGGTTGAGATTATCAATGTTGAGACTAAAATCAAGATTTCGTTGAGAATGGGTTTTGAGAAAATCGCCCCATGCGAGTTTGTAGGCTGTTAAGAACAATTCCCGTTTTGGAGCTAAACATACATTGAAATTTGATAAACAAGTTTCTTTTGTAAGACAGAGATCCACTTGGAACGGGTTTTGCAAAAATTGACCCCCAAGGAGGTTTACAGAGTCAATATAGACAAAAAAAAACTCCTCTTTTAACTATTAGACATAAAGACTTGAAAATTGACAAGTATGTTTTTTAAAGGTAGAGATACGCTAAGGAAGCCCAGTGGCTGGGAGTGGTAGCGTATCTCCCTTTCATGCCACAGGCCCGTGGTTCAAATCCCGGGCTGGGCAAGGTCGACTAAGCTTTTCACCCCTCCAGTGGGTCGATAAATGAGTACCAGGCTTGTACTTGAGAACTAAAAACTGGGGGGTTTCGAGTCAGACTGACCACCTGACTGGAACATCTGCTAATGCACCTCAGTGCCCAAGGCCACTTATACTGAGATAGGCACAGTAGGCCTTGGTCCTTGGGGAGTTGTGCCGTAGAGTTTAGTATAGAAATACGCGAAGAGCGGGTTTTGTGAAAGTCCATCCATGAGGAGGACTGCGAGGAAGTTACAGAAAAAAATTCCTGTTTTTGAACTATTATATCTACAGAATTAAAATTTGGCCAAAATGATTCTTTTATTGAATAGAACTTCATTTTGAACGGTTTTTGAAGAAATCGATAAGGGGTGGGGAAGTTTGCATGGGCATTACATCCAAATCACCTGTTCTTGAACTATTAGTCTTGCAGACGAAATTCCTTAAGCAGGCTTTTCTTTTAAACAAAGATCTTTTAAAAACAGAATTTTAGAACAACTCCCAAGGAAAATTGGGGTAGGGGGACCTACGGGGTGTTTTTGATGGGGGAAAAAATTCGCGTTAAATTATAGATGGATTATTTTTTACTTGATAGTACAGTTTTTTCCTGTAATACCATTTGTTTTCCAAACATTTAGTAATATTGGATCCAAAAAAAAAAATTTCTCGTTAAACAACTCTTGCAAGAAGAAAGTTCTTGATCATAAATTTCCCGTCTATTTTGACACATCTTATTCAACTTAATTTTTCTTCCATATTTTGAATAACCGCAAGTTTATCAGAGGAAAATCCCTTTTCGTCTGCAATTTCTGGATTATCACACTTCCATAAAATAGTACTTGGGCAATAAAATTATGCCTTTAAAAATCTTTCTGCTAATCATGTCACATTAGTTTCAAATTATGAGCTAATTTATCATTAAAACTGTGTTTCTATTGTGTCAATTATTTTTGTATCAATCCATTGAAATCAAACCACATTAGTTTTCATTTCTTAAATAAAAAATTAGAATTCAGAACGTACTTCTTGTACTTAAATAGAACACTTACATCGACAAAATACTGAGTTTTATAGCCATTTTTCTTATCCAGAATATACAAAGGATGAAACCATTCGAACATGGAATGATAAACTCCAAAATGAATATCCGTTTTATTTCTAATGGCCTTCGCTAGATCACCTGGAAAAAGACAAAATATATATTAATATACAGTCATCGCTATATATATTTAAGTATTAGTGTAAATGATTAAAATTAAATTAAATAAATATTTTAAAAAATTACTTATTTTAATTGGTAAGTGAATGTCGGGATTTTTCGCGCAAGAGCCAATTTTGGCTAAACTGCGCCAAAATATCATTAAAATATCAAAAGAGTAAAATGGACTTAATTCATGTGACGTCACAGTCACATGATAATGATAACCACGTGTTTTCAGCCAATCAGTTGAAAAGTTCATGTGACGTCATAACATGCAAAAAATGCAATCATATGTTTCCTGCTAATCAGTTCATGAGCATCATTGTTGCCAACTTTTTCAATTTGCAGAAACTTTCTCTTAAAAAATGCATATGCATACAAAATGCATTATATTTAAAAATACCTGCATAAAATAATTTGTTTTTTAATTTTAAAATTTTTTGGAGAACTTTTTTAAAACATTTAAACATTTTTACCTAATTATGAAATTTGAATTTTTATCTCAGTTTTAAAAATAGAACAACAAGTACAATTAGTTTAATGTCTGTTTCGAATTCAATAGAGATCACGTGTGTGTCTTTATCATGTGAACGTCATGAATTTAAGACCATTATATACACACATACACATACGCACTCACATACACACACACACACATATATATATATATATATATACTAGCTGTTACCCGCCCGCTTCGCTGGGTATTTCATGATGTTTTATAAATTTTTGTTGGTTATATATATGTATAAATTTTTGATATTTAAGTCCTAGCATTAAGAATTCGATTGTATTGAAAAATATGCTCCCCTTACGTTCCTTGGGGGTCGATTTTCACGAAACGCATTTTGTGGCGTATCTCTATTCTATGAGAGGAATCTGCTTACCAAATTTCAACACTGTGCGTCTAATAGTTTAAAAATCGGAATAATTATTTATATATCTCCCCTTAAACTCCTGCAACACCCGTTGGGGGTCATTTTCCCCAAAACCCATTTTGTAGTGGATATTTACTCCATAAAAGAAACATGTCTACCAATTTTCAAGCAGGTTGGTCAAGTAGTTTAAAAACGAAAATATTTATCTATTACGTCCTTAACCCCCTCTTCCCCGCAACGCCACTTGGAGGGTTACTTTCCCAAAAACCATCTTGTATCTGATCTCTACTCTATGAAAGGAATATATTTATCAAATTTAAAGACTGTGCGTCTAATATTTAAAAAATGGAAATAATTATCTATATCGCCCCCTAAGCCCCCGCAATGTCACTTGGGGGTCGATTTTCACCAAACTCATTTTGTAGCGGATCTCTACTGTATGAAAGGAATCTGCTTACCCAATTTTAAGATTGTACGTTGAGTAGTTTAAAAATGGAAACAATTACTTATAACGCCCCTCAACCCCCCGTAACGCTCCTTACGTTTCGAATTTCGTAAAATCCGTTTTTAGCGGATCTCTACTCCATGAAAGGAACAGGTTTACCAAATTTCAAGTCTGTAAGTTGAATGGTTTCGGAGATATCGTGATTAGTCAGTCAGTCAGTGAGGGAGTCGCTTTTCTCCTTTATATATATATATATAGATAATTATTTATATCTCCCTTTACCCCCCCCCCCGCAAAACCCATTTTGTAACGGATATTTACTCCACGAAAGAAACATGCCTACCAATTTCAAGCTGGTAGGTCAAGTAGTTTAAAAACGAAAATATTTATCTCTCACGCCCCTTAATCCCCCGTAACGCCACTTGGGGGGCGTTACGGGGAAAACCCAAAACCCATCTTGTAGCTTATATCTACTCTATGAAAGGAATATATTTATCAAACAAAACGACTTTGCGTCTCATGACTTAAAAATGGAAATAATTATGTATAACGGCCCCTAAGCCCCCGCAACGCCACTTGGGGGTCAATTTCTACCAAACTCATTTTGTAGGGGATCTCTACTCTATGAAAGGAATCTGTTTACCTAATTTCAAGATTGTACTTCGAGTAGTTTAAAAATGGAAACAATTACTTATAATGCCCCTTAACCTCCCCGTAACGCCCCTTATGATTCGAATTTCGCAAAATCCGTTCTTAGCTGGTCTCTACTCCATTAAAGGAACATGTCTACCAAATTTAAAATCAGTAGGTTGAATAGTTCCGGAGATATCGTGATTAGTCAGTCAGTCAGTCAGTGAGTGAGTCGCTTTTCTCCTTTATATATATAGATACTAGCTGTTACCCGCCCACTTCGCTGGGTATTTCATAACGTTTTATAAATTTTTACTGCTTATATATATGTATAAATTATTGATATCCAAGTCCTAGCATTAAGAATTCGATTGTATTGAAAAATATACTTATACCTTTAACTGTCGCAAAAAAAAGGGCAGAACTCATCTAATTTGTATTTTCTAAAAATCTCTAAAATTGAAGTATAGAATGATATTTGCTCTTTCGTAACCCAAAAACCAAGTGGATTCCCGCAAAACCAATTTTAGGTGGATCTCTACTCCGTAAATTGAACATGCAAGGCAAATTTCAAGTCTAAATCTAACAGAAAAAAAGAAGTTTTACTATCAATATCCCCGTAATCCCGTTCAGAGCCGTTTTCCAAAATAACCGCTCTTAGAGGATTTCAATTAAACAAAAGAAAAATGCAAACCAAATTTCATTATTATAGTCCTTGTAGCTCGAAAAAAGTAATTTTTTTTCTCAATACGTCCCAGTAACCCCTGCACCCCCCCCCCTAAGAACTTGATTTGCTTAAAATACATTCTTAGTGGATCTCTATTCAACAAAAGAAACATGCTTAACAAATTTCAAGTATATGGGTCTAACAATTACAAACATTAATTTTTTTCTGTAACTCCTCTTGACCCCTCGCAAACATCCTTAGGGGTCAATTTTCGTTTCACTCTTTGTTAGAGGCACTCTATTCCATGAAAGGAACATGCCTACCAATTTTCAAGCAGGATGATCAAATAGTTTAAAAATGGAAATATTTATCGATTACGCCTCTTAAACTCCCGAAATTAAACTTGGTAGTTGATATTCGCAAAACCCATTTTGTAGCGGTTCTCTACTTTACGAAAGGAATCTGCTTATCAAATTTCAAGGCTGTACGTCTAACAGTTTTAAAATGGGGATAATTGTCTATAACGCCACTTGAGCCCCCGCAACGCCACTTCTGGGTCTGTTTTCACAAAACCCATTTTGTAGGGGAATTGCACTCTATGAAAGGAATCTGCTTAGCAAAATTTGAAGACTGTGCGTCCAATTAATTAAAAACGCAAAAAAATTATCAATAACGCCCCTTGAACCTCCGCAACGCCACCTAGGGGTCGATTTTCACAAAACATATTTTGTAGTGTATTTCTATCCTATGAGAGGAATCTGCTTACCAAATTTCAAGACTATGAGTCTAATGGTTTAAAAATAGAAATAATTATTCATATCTGCCCTTAACCCCCTGCAACACCCCTTGGGGGTCAATTTTCTCCAAACCCGTTTTGTAGCGGATATTTACTCCATGAAAGAAACATTTCTACCAATTTTCAAGCAGCTAGGTCAAGTAGTTTAAAAACGAAAATATTTATCGATTACTCCACTTATACCCCGCAACGCCACTTAGAAGTCTGTTTTCGCAAAACCTTCTTATAGCTGACTGTATTAAATAAATGTATTTATAAAATATAAAGACTGTACGTCTAATAGTTTAAAAATGGAAATAATTATCTATAACGCCCCCTAAGCCCCCGCAACGCCACTTGGGGGTCGATTTTCACCAAACTCATTTTGTAGCGGATCTCTACTCTCTGAAAAGAATCTGCTTACCCAATTTCAAGATTGTACATCAAGTAGTTTAAACATGGAAGCAATTATTTATAACGCCCCTTAACCCCCTTAACGCCCCTTGCGTTTCGAATTTCGGAAAATCCGTTCTTAGCTGACGTCTACTCTATGAAAGTAACATGTCTACCAAATTTCAAGTCTGTAGGTTGAATAGTTCCGGAGATATCGCGATTAGTCAGTCAGTGAGTCGCTTTTCTCCTTTATATATATAGATATGCGTGCATGTGTGTGTCTGTGCAAAATTTTTTAAATTAGATTTAAAATTAAATTCCTTATATACCACATAACTTTTATTTTCCGTTACATATTCAACCCTTAAATTAAACACACAAATATTTCTCCGAACGGATGGTTCACAAATAGAACACTTCTAATCCACAGATCATTATTTTTACGGCCCCATATATCATCCTTAACTTTCAAGTAGAACACATAACTAAAAAGGGCACTTAACAGTTCTGAATATAAGTGGTAAGGCCACTTAGACTTCATTTGGCGTTCTTCAGCGACAGACGTATAGATTGCTTGCTAAATAAAACCGTTTTTAAAAAATCTTGGTGTTGACTTAAAACATCACAGAATTAAAGCCGACAGGATGTACCTGAAAACGCATCTCAAACTTTAACTTAAATCTATTCTTAAAAGCAAAAGCATTTTAAAAAACGGACGCCAAATCAGCCAACTATCATAAAAATTGATGAAAAGAACTATTATGGAATTCCGAACGATATTTCTCTTTTCGCTGAAGAGGTCAGGTTGCTGTGAGTGAAAGAAAAAGGCGATAGGAAAAAGAAGGGGAAAAACAGAAGCAAACTTCAACATTTTAAAAACGGAAACATGAAAAATAATACCGTGGATTTGACCAACATGAAATAAAATATTGAAAAAAGATTCAACGTTGAAAGACCAACAAAAAAAAAAAAAAAAAAATACTGAATCAAATCAATGTACAACAACATGTGGATTATCGTTCACCAAAAACCTCTGCAATGAAGAAATAGATGTCATTGAAATAAATAGTTTTCTTTTAAGTAACATTGAAGTGACTGAGAGAGCTTTGCTTAACAAGACATTTCGAAGAAGAGTAATATAATATGATATTAAACTTTTATAGTATATATTTTGTGTTAAGCAATATTGCGTACATTTTAAAAGAGAAAATAGAGTGTGAGTTTTATTATACGAATTTTTCAGAAATTTTAGTGAACTTCATTATTTTATTTTACCATGTTTTTACTAACTCGTTTCCTTGTCTGTCCGGGAGAAATTTTGTAATTGATTTTAAACTAACTGCCCGATGAGCTAGTGATTTGAAATTTCGACCATAGCTCAGAAGTGGATGACAATGCATGAAAATGTAAAAAATGAAGTTCTAGTCTTGACCCCGTGATCTCGAGGAAGCGGGCCCCGATTTCGACAAAGGGCCCTGTAACTCCGGGACTTACACGAATTTACACGAACAAAGACCACCTGCACGGGTCGAGTTGCGTCTACGTATACAATTTCGTTGCTCTGGGGTCAAAGAGGTTACCATGTTGCTGTATTAACTTGCTTTCTTGTGTGTCTGTCCGGGTGGAATTTTGTAATTGATTTTAAACTAACTGCCCTATGAGCTAGAGACTTGAAATTTGGACCATAGCTTAGAAGTGGATGGCAATGCTTGAAAATGGTTATAAAAACATGGTACATAAAAATTATTTTCATTAAGAAAATTATTAAAATGTTAAATGAGTTAGCATTTATGATATGAAGGATATAATTTTATTTATTAGTGAAATAACTCTAATGCACAAAAGCAACATACATTGATTTTGATCAGAAAAAAAAATTAAAGTCATATTGCATTCTCTTTTTTCTACTGAATTTTATTAATATGTAAATTATTTTATTCATTAGTAACTTTATTGCATTTAATATAATCTTTTTTATTTTGAAATTTTGTTTTTTGATATGATGACCACATATCAGAATTCACATTTTCTGGAAAATCTTCGTGTCTAAATTCAAATTAATTTAACTTGAAGTTTATTTTTAGATGTTTACAGTGGATAAAAGAGAATTAAATCATTATGATTTTTGTATATGTCTTGAAACATTAAGAGGACATACTTGTTCAGTTTCATTTGTACACCTCTTCTTGTTTTCATATTAGCATCACTGAACATCTGTGATTTGATCCCGCAGATTTCTCAGAGAAATATGTTTGGAGAGAAATATTACTCTAAAGTTTGTAAAAAATGCAACACCATGAAAGAATCATCATAATTAAATGAAATTTAATGCACAAACGACTTGTATTAGTACAAATAAATGACGAAACTTTTAAAGCAAAAAAAAAATTAAATGTCCGAAATCAGTATCTGGTGTAGCCACCACGCGCTGCTATAAGTGTTGCTACACGACGTAGCATGGAGTCAAACAGATTTTGAATGTCAGCTGGTGGAAGAGAATTCCGTATTGCTTGTATGCGGAGCAAAAGTTCATCTTTTGAAGCTGCAGGATGCGGATCACGAGCAAGACGCCAACCAACCAAATCCCACATGTCCTCAATATTCGATATATTAGACGAATAAGCAGGCCAAAGATGAATTTGCATGTGTTGGGCTCAACAGAAGTCTCGGATAATCTTTGCAAAATGTGGGCGTGCATTATCCTGATGAAATGATGAAAGATATCTCCAGGGATGTCTTGAAGGAAGGAAATGACTTCACAGACGTACCTTTTGCTATTGATACTACCCTCAATTCGTAGCAAATTGGATCGTTCATGATACAAAATCGCTCCCCAAACCATAACTCCTGGTGTTAGGCCACTATGTGATTCGATAACGCACTCTGGAAGAGAGCGTTCACCAGCATAACGTCTGACGCAAATGTGGCCATCATGGTCCCACAAATTGAAGCCTGATTCATCTGAAAAGACAACTTGGTGCCAATCAGCTTGCCAGGCTCTGTGCTCATGAGCCCATTTCAGACGCAACCGTCGATGGTTAGCCGTGAGGGGGATCCTGTATAAAAGCACCCTTGCACGCAATCCACAGTGCAGAAGACGTTAATGAATTGACGAAGCTGACATTAGTATACCTGTAGCAGTAAACCAACTGCTTGGAGGAATCTGTATGGTCATTCACCGCCATGTGGAGCAGTTGTCGATCGTCGCGCGCTGACGTCACCTTCCGTCACCCACTGCAAGTTTTTCGAGTTGTTCAATGCCCATCGGTCCACTGCTTCCAAACTCGTATCAATGTGGAACTGTTCCGCGGCATACAAGCTCCTATTGAGTGATAGGAAAATCCTCCTTCTCGAAGCCCAATAATTCTCCCCCGTTCAAGCTGCGTAAGTTGTTCGAAATTCTCCTTATTTCATCGTGGAGGTACACTAAGCGTTCGCCACTAACAAATAATCATTAACTATTTTCAACGTCCCGCTACAGCCCTCTATTTACATGCTTTCAGCATCATTTCAGAGGGCGCTGCGCACGCCACGCATGCGCGGTGGCTCTGAAATTTTACTATTTTACATAACATCCTATAATTGATTTGCTGCAAAGTTCGTTTAATTTTCGTGATTCTTTCATGGTGTTGCATTTTTTACAAACAGCAGTGTGTTAATTTACTTTTCATTAAATTAAATTAATTTTATTAACATTACGAGTTTTTTTAAAAAATAATTGCATTTACGTAACACAGTTTAAACAGAGTATATTTTGAAGAATTGCTATTATTTTCATAGAAAGTTTTCGAGATTTGTATTATTTTTTCAAATTGTTATTTTCTTGTACACTGTCAATAAAACTTTTACAGTGCTGCACAAATTTCCAGCCGATGAATTCATAAATTCATGTGACGTCCGTCCTAGTGAATTTGTGAATTCATGTGACTAGAATGTCACAATTAAATCAAAAATGTAATCATGTGTCTTAGGCCAAATGATTCATTCGCTTTGCTGTTGCCAACTTTTGTACTTTTTTCAGAAACTTTCTTATAAAAAATACATATTTGTCGCCCATAGGTAAACAAAATTTGATTTAAAAATTCCTTATCATATAAGAATTTTTGTTTTTTTTAATTTTGAAAAGCTTGTGACGGATCTATACGCGTCCTTTCACTAATCCTCTTGGGAAATCTTTGGGCTATCATTCACAACCAACCCATTTGGAAGAAGAAACCGTGATATGCAGATTAGGTCAGTTATATATAGTATAGGTTTTCTAGCTAGGGGGATCAATAAGGGAATAGATAAATAGAGGGATGGACGGAGTTAGCTGAAGACTGAAATATAGAGAAGCTGACGATCAGGAAATATATCTACTGATCAGGTATTTGTAAACATTGATAGAGCATTTCAGGCATTAAATAGTTGAAGGTATTTAAGTGACGATTGGTCAGCAGAGTTAAATTGTAAATCAAATATTAGTGTAATGGATTGATCCACAAAAGGAGGATCAATTTTATAGGTCTTCTGAGAATCTCGTAGTTAAACCCCCTCTGCTCTTTATTGGAATATCTCATCTTGTTTGAATACTTGAATTGTGTCTGTTAATAATTAGTGTGCTGAATAAATAGTTGAAAAGTATTATGGCGAGTCGTCCTTCACTTCCTCCCACACCTCTAGCCGGGTCCGAGAGTAGGTCCCGAATGTTACAAGCTTTCTGAAGAATGTTGATCCTTTCACATTTTTACTAAATTATCAAAATTTGAAATGATATCTAATTTTTTTAGTAGTCGAACAACAAGTACAAATCTAATGTCAGTTTTGAATGGAGAAAAAAATTGTTGCATTTATTATGCAACCACAAGGAATGTAGCCCATTGCTTATATGCGTGCTTTTTTGGTGTTGCCACATAATAACAGCATCTTTTGCTTCCAACTATATTTTTACGTGTTCTTTTTTTCCTTTTTCCACCCAAAAATATTTTTTAAAGAAGTAAAAATATGTATATAGAAATTTCGTTTAATTTAGAATGCTTTATTCCTTTAAGGTATCCGACTACTTACGATATTTTTTTTTTAAGAAATGGTGATACGGGGATTTTTTTGTGGTTTTTAGATTTGCTTAGTACATTTTAAGAAAAATATGCTAGAATTAAGAAGAGAAAAAGGAATTATTAATACTAAAATGGGAAACAAGATATCAATCATTGGCATGGCCAAGTAATTTTAGCTCGTTTTTCACATGTTGTATTTTAGAATAATTTAACTAATGAACTTTTTACTAACAAAAAGTAGTACTATACTAAAAAAAAAATTTTTTAATTTAAAATATTTTTAAAATTTTTTTAATTATTAAATTTAAATATGATTCAGCTCATCTAGGGCACAAATGCGACCAAATGCCGAAAACGCGAGGTCAATCGGTTGCTTATTGGCTGAGAAAAAGGTACGACAAAATATGGAACGAAGACGATAACGAAATTTGCATCCTAATAGCGCTTTTTTTACACTACGTGAAAAACGCTCTAAAAATGGGTAAAATCTACAAAAAATAACATAAATGCGGCCCATTCTGTACCAAAAGTTTATAAATGGATTTTCAATTCTGATGTGTTTCTATGTAATTAATTTTCGAAATGATATTCAGGATAAGAAATATTTTAATTTTTACAAAAACTACAGCACTTTATCTTAGTTATTATACGAGATTACTTAAAAAAACTGTAATTATATTCACATAAGGAACTGTAAATTTTGAAATAAAACAGTGAATGATAAATCTCATAGTTAAAACACTTCTACTATTATATAGAACATACACAAAAAAGTTCAGTTACTTTTTTTCAAAACTTTTTTTGCAATCACTGGCCCCGTTCGAGCATTTTCAAAACAAACACATGTCATGTAAAACGCGTTTTAATGTATGACATCTTGCTTAAAGTAATGGCATCTGTTTTTATTCAAACACTTGTAGTTTTTGTTCTATGAACGGAAAATAATAAACTTGGTATTTTTATAAAACTAATAAGATGACCTGTAAAATAAAATTATAAAAAAATTTGTCAATTTTTTCAAAATTCGCCATTTTAGGGTAGTCAGATACTTTAAAATGAAATACATAAATTATTTCTTTAACGTGGTTAAATGAATATACTACATATTATATCACGCGAAGTCAATTTTACAAAGAAAGGACTAGATTTCAAAACGATTATTACATCAGACTTGCTAATGGTCCAAATTCTAGAAATTAACAAAATGGACTGATGTAAAATTTTGAAATAATTATTTCGCCAAATTTTGTCTGGGCTGCTGTTCCTTCAATTCTGTGAACTATATATAAATCTTCATTATCATAATTCTGTGAAGTTTAAAGAGAGTTTATGAAATTCACATAACTTTAAAATTAATCTGTAAGAGACAATATTAAATGGAAATACCAAGAAGGGTATTTTGTAATGCTTCATTATTCGTTAAGTTACAGATTATAGGAAGTAGAAGCCATTAAGTTATTAAACAGGTACTAAACATAAATAAAATTTCCCATGTCTAATTTTAAATAAATCTATAGAGACATACAAAAATTCTAGGTAGCGAGCTTTAAATTTAAAATACTCTCCATTTGTATTATAAACCACAAATTGTTCCTAATTTGGAACAGAGCTGAAATACAGATATATGATTACTTATTATAAATCGCTAATAAAATCTGAGCCGATATTCCTGGGTCGTGTGTGCTACGCATCTGTGAAATTTCCTCATTTCACAATTATTCATAATTACAAAACATAAGAAGGAGTCGTTAATCAACTAAAGCAGAAGTAGGCGACTAGGAGCCCGCGGGCCAACTGAGGTCCGTAAAGAATTTTTTTGCGACTCACCAAGACAATTAGAAAAACTAAATAGGCAAAACATGTTCTCTATATCTGGGGCAACATATATTTGTGAGCAATGTTTCTCTTGCATGAAGATCAACAAGAGTAAATATAAATGCAATTTTGTTGTCACTAATTTGTCGGCCGTGATGAGAATTTCAACCAGCAAACTCACTCTTGATTTTAAAAAAAAAATCTCTAGAAAAGTGTGATAGTGTACATTTGTCTCATTAACCCTGTGACGGGTGCTTACGCGTTTCACTAACCTTCTCTTAAAAACTTTAAATTGTATTTATTTTGACCAATCCCCACTGAGAGCTGGAAGTGTGACTTATGCAAATAAGATAGTTTCGGGTTTAGCGAGTTCGAAAGAGATATAAAAGGGAGAAATGAAATGAAGAGAAGAGGATGACTAAGCGGTTTGATAGAGTAGAACTCCGTGTTTGGGATTGAAAAGTAAACTACGTGGTTGCTTAAGAAGGTGTTTCTAAGAGTTTAGTTTAATGAAGTGAAGTTTGATAGTGGGAAGAAGATTATTGAAAAAGATTCATTAACTGGGTTCAAACGTAATTGAAGATATCTTGGATTGCAGCCTCTTCATAAATTCTACTAGTTTCCAAGTTCCTTCCGAAGAAGATTTCAGGTCTGTAATTTTTGTAGTTTAGATTTAAATGCGTAGTTTGATTGTACGTGTTATGCCCTCGTGATATCAGTTAGTATTCCGTCGTCCATAATTGAATTCTGATAGCACTCCATGATAATTTATTGTTCTTAAAGTTGATTATTAATTGTGAATTTCTATCTTAAAGAAATAATAAATAAGTGATTTATTATTTGAGTAGTCATTAATTATGAATCCTACATATCCAAACATAGATAATATGCAAAGGGTAATTAATATCCCTAGGGGTAGTGGGAGACTACGACAACCCGGCATCACTCGCGTGAAGAAAACGACCGAAAGTTCTCGCGCTGGGTATCTCATACCCAAGGGTTTTTTCATTCTGTTAAAAAGGAAGAAAAGTAGGGAAAACATTATGTTTATTACATTTTTCACACGTAAATTTGGTTTTTCTATTTTTTTATAAAGGCATTCAGTTCATTGTTTATACACTGCTTTAATCTCGTCGTTAGTAAATGCGATGTTTTCACTGGATCTTAATTTTTTTTTAAACTGTATCTTTTTAAAACTAAACATTTTTATTTTCTCTTAGTGTTCCAGCAATAGTTTTTTTTTCCAAAAGTTCATCGAAAAGTGGATAAGATGTGCACCAATTGTCTCCTTTAAAATTACGTTCTTCTCAAATGCTTTTGTCTCTACATATAAAACATTTATTTTCAACAATGTCTGTCTCTTTTAAATCTGGATCTATTTCAGCGGAGGAATCATACTTGCTGTTCTACTCTTCATTATTTGATTCTTCCTCATCATAACCGTGAAGAAAATTTCTTCATCCGAAAATACTGTTGTAATATATCAATTAAATTTTTTATTTGTTAAATTACTCAAACACATTTTTTCATCATAACTACAATAATACGCCATAGAATAAGGAATATTTAAAACGTGTTCATGCATTCAGAATTGTATTGAGGATTCACGCGCAGGGTATGACATACCCGAAGAGGTGATATTCGAAAATACAGATTTAGAATTCGCCTAAAAGCTAAGGCCCCTCAAAGGATATGACCTAAAAGTCAGCTACGCGAGAAACTATCTATTTTCCAAAAAAAGTTTAGAAGGAGCGTTGAAAAAAGTTAAACAGTGGGTATGAAATACTCAGCGCGAGAAGTGCCGGGTTAAACTGATTCCAAAATTATATAGGCTTGCAGCTATAGATTATATGAAATTAGCTTAGTAAATAAATTGTATAAAAACTGCTACTGTTTTATTTAACTAATATTTATGGATTCTCTTATGGTACACTTTATACTTTTTCTGATATACAAAGTTAACTAATGAATGGAATCATTTTAAAAACTTGTGACCATCCGACATTCTCCACTTTCGCAAAGTGGCAATCGAGCCAAAATAGATGTCCACCCCTTAACTAGAGAAAGTAGTTCTATATAAAATCTAAATTTTAAACTCGCTTGGCCATTCTTCAGTAACGAATTACATTTTTTTTTTTAATGATAACCAAAAAATTGAGCTTGATTTGAGCCACAGTTTGACTATCCATTTTGTTTCTGGCGTTTTCGATGCAGTTTGTTCTTGGAATTTAAAATTTATAAATGTATTCTCAACTTTTTATGCATTCTTACGAACTCTCAAGTAGTGTTTTGAAACTTTTACTGACTTGGAGATGGATTGAGTTAAAGAGGATACTATTTTTAAGTTTTCCCATACGACATCTTTCACTACCATCAGAGAGCTTCTTGGGAAAGTTCTTTCTCAGATTATTTCTCTTATTTCCTCAGATTAGATAGTTTTCTAGATAGTTGTGCAGTTTCAAAAATACCATTCTATTTTTCTTTAAGAAGTAGTTGCTTATATCAGTGCTTCTCAAAATTTTAACATTTGCGACCCAGTTTTCAATCCTAATTTTCCTCGCGCCCCCCTACATACAATAACAATGCATTGAATTAAATAATGTACTTTGATGATAAAGCTACAATACGATTTTAATTATAAACCATACAAATTATCAAATAAGTATTAAATTCTGTGTATGACAAGTCCATGGGAGTTACTAGTAATTATTGTACTAGTTCTTAGCTTAGTATTGATAAATTAATTATCAAATACATTAAAAAGTATTGATACATTTATAAGAATAAAAAATGATTGTAAAAATGTATTCTATTTTCATTATGTCTGAATGTATTTTGTTTTGCTTCGATTTATCCATACTTTGTTGTTGTTGTCGTTTCCTTCGCAAAGGAAAGGAATGAAAGTTACCAGAGCCTGTGAGACAGGTTAAACTTCTTAACAATAGATGGCGACACCACCTATCTCCACCTCCACAATTTAGACATGGAACCGAAGAAATGGGAAATATTCTCTAGCCCCTTGCACTCGTGGTTTCTGCTACGACCGCCCACAAGACTTTCGGACCCACTGATTTAACGAGCACGTACTCCGTGTGGTGTGTACTCGGAGGGTATTTGGTGGCATCGGCATCGAACTCCGGTCCTCCAATCTGGAGTCCTATGCTCTAACCCAGTGATTCCCAAAGTGGTCTATATGGACCCCCAGGGGTCTATGACGACCTTCAAGGGGTCAACGGCCACGGAAAAATAATTTGGGGGTTTATGAAGTATTTATGGGGTCTACGATGAAGGCTCTCATTTAATCAGATCATGACTTTAATTTTAGAAGAAAATTTAATCAACAATCAATTACTTATTTAACAAATTTATTTTCTAAATTTAATTAGGTTAAGTTGCAGTTCCTAGGCAACAACATAAATTTTATTAAAACGACCATCATTTCGACGTTTTTTGCCAGAATTAAGTTAAAGGAGTAAAAAATTAACGTTGCAAATTTTCCCAGTTTCTCAATTTGTCACAGACAATCTGCCCAGAAAATGACATTTTAACCTACGTTTAACATTGAAAAGCCCTTTATTCAGATTTTGAAACTAGTTTTGAAAATGTTTTGATTACAGTGATTCCACAGTAGGCAATGAATACATACTGTCACAGCGAAAAAGGAATACCAAATTACGAGAGGAATTGATAGGAATAGACACTAACGGAGATATTGAAGTAAAGTTTAGAAACTGATATCAGCATTTTTGACTTCAAAAAGATATTCCTATTATTTATCCCTAATAATGGAATATCTTGAGAAAGTTTTTAATTGCTTTTCCTAGTGAGGAGTTTCAGCAAGGTTGCTAAACTCCAGAAAAAAAAGAAAGAAAAAAAGACTGGACACTATATATATATACTATATAATCGATGAGATTTAGGGTTAAATCTGACAAGATTGATACCAAATGTAGAAAATTTGTTATTGAAACACTAGATTCATCCCTCCCATTAAAAGCATTTGTTTGTTGCTCAATTACTTTATGTAACAAAAATTCATATATTAATTAAATTTTAATTTAATTAAGATGTGTGTGTGCTTCTTAAGTTTTAAACTCTATATTTTTCACTACAGTTAGAAATTTAAATCTTTTAAAATAAGTACACTATACTAGCAGTAAAAAAGACATTTAAATTGATAAATTTGAAAAAAATTAGTATTAGAGGTATAAGTAGGGGGTCTACGCCAAACCAAAAAACATGTCAAGGGGTCTATGAGACAAAAAAGTTTGGGAACCTATGCTCTAACCACTAGGCTACCCACGGCCCATATTCATACTTTAATACATCAGAGTGGAGAAATTTTAACTGAAAAATACTGATAATTATTTCAATCGGTAGTAATTCTGAAAACAGTGAGAATTTTTCAAAAGCCGTAGTCCAGGTCCTCTGGAGCAGTCTTAGCTATATCTAAGCAAAGTACTATTATTATGGAAACATTTTTCATAAAAGGAGAATGTTTTGAGAAAGGTTATTTTTTGCCAAAATATTGCCTTTAAATAATTGTTTTTCTGTAATAATATTCTTAAAACAATTTTATAAGTGTATTCTAATATAATTAATATTAAATAAAAAAAAGTATTCGTTTGTACGCTTTTGCAAAATCACAGTTCCGAACGTATTCGGATACCTTAAGCCGACAGTGTCACTTAAATGGACGTAGCCGACACTTTTTGGCAACTAAAAGCTTCGTAAAGCTACCTTTTAGGGGGATTTGTTCCCAATACAAAAGAAGCTCAACAAACCATTTACAAGGTAAACAGCACATCGCCAGTTTCTGAAAGCAGCACTTAAGTTAATAATCTCATAGCATTTGAAGCTCTACACTCGCATGAAAATACATTATAAAAAAGCTTTAGAAAAATGGAAACTAAGATATTCTAAACAAATAAAAAAATTAGAGAAGATCTAATCTTTATAAATCCTAATTACAGTAATGTCAAATAGTTGACAGTTATTTATTTGAACAGAAATCTTTATTGGTACTATTAATGATAATCTAAAAGTATATGGAAATAACTTCGTTATAACTGCTTTGCGAATAATGCTTGTTAAGAAGTAAGCATTAATCATTTAGTCAAAGATATACCTGTAATACGGGGCTCAAGCACAGCATATACGACCTCTTGTATTTCATAAATTTTACCCTTACCCCTTGTTGACAGGATGTTTAAAAAATTCCTCAAAGTCATGGGTCGTTGGACCCATAAAATAATATGTTAGAGCGCGTGAAGGCCCACGTGAATGCTCCACTAATAAAAAGGGCTAAAGAAATAGAAGAAAAAAAAAGAGTTTGCACATTAACATTGGTGTGACGTGGTGGAGTTTATAATGGGCCACACTCGAAAATCAGGCAGTTTTTTCAAAGTTTCTTTTTCCCTCCTATAAAACTTTAGATATACTTTACGTTCGGGAAGAATGGGCTGGTTGGAAGCCCATGGAGACTCAATAGCCCCGTGAATTGCCTTTATGTCACTAGATCCCATCTTTCAGATAAGTGGTTGATTTCGGTAATTTTTGGTCTCACAAAAAAGTAGGATAATAAATCTGATTTTTTTAAGGGTATACAAATTTATTTTCATTTTAATGTTCAATTTAAACTTAAATTAATAATAATGCGGAAGAGATGAATCTGAGAATTTAATCTAAAATTAATATAATAATTAAAATATGTCTGCTATAATAATTAAAATCTATCTAAATATGTAAAGGAGAAGATAATCTACAAATCTACAGATGTGAAATTTGGTACGCATGTTTCTTTTGTTGAGTGGAGATCCGCTACGAACGTGTTTTACTGAAATTGACTTTCAAGGGGGGGGGGCAGAAAAAAGCTCCCGTTTTTGGAATATTAAACCTTCTCAGACTTAAAATCCGGTAGGCATGGTTCATTTGTTGAGTAGAGACCTCTAAGAACGTGTTTTACGAAAATATACTCCCAAAGGGTGCAGTGAGGGGTTATAGATGCATTATACAAAAAAATTCTTGCTTTTTAACTGTTAGATCTGCATACTTAAAATTTGGTAAGCATATTCTTTTCGTTGAGTAGAAATCGGTTAAAAGCTGGTTTTACCGAAATCGACTGCCAAATGGGGAGTTCGGTGGGAGCATAGTTAAAAAACTATCGTTTTTGAACTATTGTACCCCTACAGACTTGAAATTTGGTAAGCACGTTACTTTTGTTGAGTACGGCTCTACTAGGAACGAGTTTTAAGTAAATCGACTCCCAAGGTGAAGGAAAAAATAAAAAAGCTTTAATTTTCGAAATTCAAATGCTTTTTAAATTAAGAGGCGTGGGCTATTACAATGTTTCTCGATACATATGAACATACATATGTATCATACATATGAACACATGTATATGTATATGATTTATATATCACACAATAATTGTATATTCATACAATATTACGAAATACTAAGCGAAGCAGATGGGTAACAGCAAATTATGTTAGTGAGTTACAGTTAGTTAGGTGTTACAGTTGTAACTGCAACAAAACCAATCTATAAACTCGACCTATGAACACTATATGTTGGCTCATTGGTTCAGAGGTGGCATGCCGCTTCGCAAGCCTAAGGTTGCGAGTTCAATCCCGGCTGGAGTCAATAGGTTTTCTGGATGCAAAAAGCGTCCGTACCCAATTCATATGATTATGTGGCATGTAAAAGATCCCTTAAACATCAATTTGGTTCTGGCAAAATTAAATCACAACAATATTTAGCATCCGATGAGAGCTTGAATAGAATAAATTATAGCTTCAAAGTTTGTCAGCGAGAGCAGCCACTGGATGGTGCCACCATAAAAAGGTTCCCCATTTGGGACTTTCCGTGTCTGCACAAAGGCTTAGTTGCCAATATGCAGCCCATTAGAGAAAAGAAATGAACACGATGTACACGATCAACTATAATCACAGAATATAACATCTCCTGCAATCAGACACAGTTATTTAATCCCTTCTCTATCTGGCCAGTCGTCTTTCTTTTTCGACTCCGTTGAGAGGAAACTTGTGGCCGTGGCAGCCTAGTGGTCAAGGTAATGGACTCAAGGCTGGAATGTCATGAGTTCGAGCCCAGTACCACTGATGACCCGCCTTGTAGGGGAGCAATGCATGTTAAATCTGTCGGGAGCTTAAACGTCCACCCGTTGGTGTGGTGTGGTAGTTAAGAGGGTGAGTGCCCCCTCGTGTGTCATCCTCGTTACTTAACCATGGTTCAAAATTACGAAGTCCGTCACCAAAACCCCTCGTGTAGCTTAACAGTGCGACGTTAAGAGGAAACTTACTTTTAAAAATTAGACAAATAGATTCTCCGTATTTTACAATTATGTAAACTTTAGAGATAAAAACGTGAAGTATCTGGAAAAAAATAAAAACAGGTGTTGTGCATTTTGGGTAGCCAGCAGTCAGTAAACAAACCAATTAAACAATTAAAAAAAACTAACTAGTAATCAGATTATTAAAACTAATCAAGCATTACCAAATAAAATTTAAAGTTTTGATTCGTTAATCTTTTTAATTATTTTTATATCAAAATAATTAACTAAGGTAAATTAAATTAAGTTTTATTCTAATTGCAATCCCATATTGCATCATTATTTGAGAATTAACACCCTTAGCAAAAGTTAATTAAGAAGCCGAAATATTATTTATAGAATAACATGAGTTATTATCGAATAAACTTAACAATCCCGGTAGGACAAATTTTACATCGCATCATACGCTAATAAAGTTCTCGAAGCATTTAACTAAATTGAATCAACATTACAACTCGCTGGATAATAGTGAATGCACTAAAGGCTATTGCCCTCCGTGCTCCCGGGTAAATTACGCTAAATCCCATTACGTTAGAAAAGTTTTCGAGGTTATTTAAAGGTTGATTTTTACAAATCAACGCATCGAAAAGCTTCAGTTAGAGAATTATGCGCAAATACAGATCGTTCATTTCAGTATTTATATATTTGTGCTTGAGACGGCTTATGCTTGTTATTATTCCGAAAATTTTATGGTAAAAAATTAATCGAACTAAATTAATTAAAAAGCTACTTTTTTAAATAAAAATCGTATTTAGTATAACTTAAATAAAATATTCTAATGCGAAGGTCACTCTGAAATTTTTGAGATACACTCTCTCTCTCTCCTAGGTTTTTAAAGTTATACTTAATAAAATTTAAGAGTGTTCAAAGTAGTCTCCTCCAGCATCGATGCGCTTTTGTAGACGAATTTTTCATTGATTAAATGCCTCAAACCATTCTTTTCTTGGAATTGAAGAAAAAGTGCATTTATAGCCACATCAATCTCTTCTTCTGAATGAAAACGACGTCTATGTAAGTTCTTTTTTAGATTAAAAACAACCATAAGTCACACACACATAAATAGCTAGATCGGAAGAGTAAGGTGGATGTTCTATCACTTTAATTTGTTTTTGATTTAGAAACTCAACTGTTGATCCGGCTGTATGGGGGAAGATGCATTGTCATGTTGAAATATTGGTCCTCTAACATTAACTTCTTGGAGAATTTCTGGAAGACATTTAGTGGTATACCAATTTGCTGTTACTGTCTTCTGTTCTTCCAACCTAATTGCTTTGACCAGTCCCGTACTTTGAAGAAAACGGCATACATTACTTTCTTCATTGCTAGATTTTTCACCATTGTTGGGATGGAATTATCTTCAAAGACCCATACTTTGCTTTCTTGACGTGTTGGAACGTCAAAAAACGGTATGTACGTTTCATCACCCCTTACAATTCTAGAAATGATGTGTTGGCCACCATCATTTAGCAATTTAAGGGTTTCTTTACTGATTCTGACACGTTGCTCTTTTTGCTACTGAGTTAGATTATATGGCTAACCCAACGGCAAATTTCTTTTTCCGTATATAATTCTTCATGAATAATTTTGTGTATGGCTGCGGATCCAATGTTAAGTTCCTTTTGCATCATTTGGTAGGTGCAGCGATTATCATCCATTAACGTTTTTCGTGTGGTAGACACAATATCCGGAATTACTGCTACTCGTGACCTTCCTGTGTATTCTTCATCCTGAAAAGAATTGCAGCCACTGCAAAATTCTTTAAATCATCTGAATACAGTAGCACGACATGGAGATTTATCACCAAATGCTAATTGCAGCCGTTGAAAGTATTCCTCTTGATTTAATCCAGCTTTAATATCATAGAAAATCATAGCACGATAATGTTCTCGCGCCATTTTCTTTTCTGTCTAAAATTTAATCTATGCTAAACAACTGGAAGTAAGTCAGTAAAAAGTCGCCTGCTGTATTAAAATACTTTCTATTTTCAAATTAAACCGTTAATTATTTTTTGTGACTTATCGTCTGCGAGTATCTCATAAATTTCAGAGTTAACCTCGTACTTGAATATTTTGCATGTTTAATTTTAGTGTTATAAACAATTTACTTCAAATCAATAGAATAGCTTATATCATAGAGTTATGACTATTTTATGCGTATCCTTGTTTCAGAAAAGATTATAACAGGGTGAACTCAGTGATTCATATAAGAAGTTAGTCGAATTTCATTTAGAAATTCATGAGGCAGTCTTCCTCATTCAGCGTAAAATTCAAAAGGCTCACACATGTGTGTATGTGTATGCAACACTTTGAACTATTAAAATCTCTGCTTTCTTATATTTTTCACATTTTTTTAATTATTTTTTTGTTTTATTGTTTTCTCCACCCTCTCTCTCTCTCTGAAAAGTTTTATTAACAAATTCAATTTTCAAACTTTATTATACAGAATATATACTTAATTATACCTCGACTTAAGCAAACACGGAATTATGCGATTTTCAAATTTAGTCGATTCGTCTTTTTTTTAGCACTATATAATTCGATTACTCCCTCCCCGCTTCCTGTTTAGCTAGTGTAGATGTTCGGACCATCACCAGAATCGACGCTTAGCCATAATAATTTATTTTGTGTTATTTATTTCTTATCAACGGAATGAGTGTTGTTATTTTATGCTATAATTGTACTATTGTGTTTGTTGTATGTATTATATCTCCACAGATTTAACAAACGAGCTCTTTGTTAAAGACTTTTGGAAACAGCTTTAGATCATATGCTTCTCAAACTTTTTATACTTGCGACCTAATTTTCAATCATAATTTTCATCGCCTCCCCCTCATACAATAACAATGTATTGAATTCAACAATAATAAACTTTGATGTAAAGCTACAATATGACTTTAATTATAAACCGTACAAATTATCAAGATAAGTATTAAATTTAGTAAATATTTTTATGACATTTCCATAAGGTCATTGGTAATTATTAAACTTGTTCTTAACTTAGTACAGTTAAATTAATTATGAAATGCATTGTGCAGTACTGATACATTTATAAGTGTATTATATCAGTGTAAAAATATGTATTTTTTATTTCATTGTGTCATGTATAATTTATTTTTTTGCTTCTTTCAGTAAATTAATATTTTTTTTTGTTTTCCACTTTTCGATATACTCGCGGTCCCCTTGTAGGGGGCCCCGAGTATATCAAGCCCCTTTTGGGGGCCGCACCCCACTGTTTGGGAAACGCTGCTTTAGATGGGGTGAGGATCATTGCACAATCTTCGAACTTTAAATTGCATCTGGAAAAAACTGTGTCCTCCCACCACCAAACACACACCATTAAAATTCAGGCGGAATCGTTCCAATAGCCTGATAAAATTGGTAATGCGATTGAAGATGTCGATTTTGCAGGGTGAGTGAGTGAATATTAACGTCGCACTGTTCAGCTACACTAGGGCAATTGGCTACGGACCTCGTAATTTTTTGAAACATGGTCAAGTGACGAGGACGACACGTGCATCGCCTCTCCTACACGGCGGGTCTTCAGTGGTACTGGGCTCAAACTCACGACCTGCTAGCCATGATCCGATGCCTTGACCACTTGGCTATCGTGGCCACTCGATGTTGCCCGGAAAATAAATTTAAAAGTGGATAGTGCTTACATTGAAGAACTGATAGATTTCCACAATCAGGAGCTGACAATGGATACACTCATAGAAATGCAAGCCATTAAAGAGCTTTAGTCGTTAGATCCCGTTCAATCAGAAGATCAAATGACGTTTGGAAATTTGACAGAAGGCTTCAGTTTTAATTGAAAAAGGGTTACAAGTTTTAAAAAATATAGATTCTAGCGAAGAGAGTAAATTTTCAGCTAAACAAGGATAAAAAAAATTATTAGCACGCCATGAGGCACAATTTTGCAGAAAGAAAAAAATATTTCATAAAATCTAAAAAATTAGTCCGCGCGCCTGAAATCTTCTGCATCAAAATAACTTCGGTTTGTAATCTTGTATTTGTGTCATCTAAGATTTTATGTATCCTTTTTTTTCTAAGTTATTGTTTTCTTTCGTCTCCGACCCCAACTAAAAATAATTTGTATATACAGTAGAACGTTGTTTATCCGAATCAATTGAGACGGGACACCGTTCGCATACGCGATTGTTCGAATAACCGAAAAACGAATGCGATCCATGGATTGTATGATACTGGACACTATACAAATATTGAAAATCTTTACTTGAGGGAAACGTGCTTGAAGAGAGAGCAAAATAGGTGCAAAATGTCGCAATTTTACCTTGATTATGGAAAATAATCCCTTATTTTTCGCTGTACCCATAGTACACCTTCGTTTTTTCAATGCAAGGTCTCTGATTCTTATCAGCAGCAGTAGTTGAGCAGGACAGCACTCTAATTGTTGTTCCGTACCACTCCATACCTGTCTCTAACGCAGAAACGTGTCAGAATTTGATGGACCCTTGCTACTTTCGTTGTTGTTGTCTTCATCCGTTTCATCGTCGACGGGGTCGGATTTTTCTTGCACGGAAGTCACAATTTCGTCATCATTTAGCATTTGAAATCCACAGTCTTCTGCATCGCATGCCATCCAGGTTTCTACATCAACAAAACTCCACAAAAGAGCTCGTATACATCCCTCACTTGGAAACGAACTGACTTAATATTCCGCGCAGATGTTTACCAAATCACACAACTGAAATTCCCCAAATATCCCTCACCTTGGTTTTTCCCGTCACTTTTGGCCTCACAGGAAACAAATGTTGAGCCTTTCACTGTTCGAAAACGTATCCGGACTTTGGTTCGGATATTTGACGCTCCGGATAATAAACGTTCGGAAAAATGACATTCTACTGTATTTATATGCGAAATTACTCCCACTTATCACGTAAGTTTGAGGTATATTACTCTACATTAAAATCAGTATTATTCTCATTTACCTAGAAAATGTAACTATAATCTCACTTTACTTTAATATAACACCGTCGTCATTTAAAGTTACAAATTATTCATTCAAAATTATAAATAAACCCATTATCATAATATTGTAAACAGAATATAATTTAGCACTAATACTATACTTTTCGAATTAATTTATTTTTCTTGTCTGAGTTGGATTGTGATTATCAGTGATATCCCGAACCCCCTCAAATCGATTATATCTGCCTAGAGGTAATGTGATGGCTTGACTTTGACTATAATTTACTCGTTTGATTGGTTTGGGGAATCAGTTGTCCAGTTGTGAGCCTTTCAGTTTGCAGCTGATGGTTATAATTTTGCTTTCCTTGTAACACGTACTACTTTTACTTGTTATGAGATGAATATTACTCAAAGGAAGCGTTCTATCAAGTGTTTCAAGAATTTTAAGAACATTTCAAGATTCCGTAACATCATCTCCAAAAATAAAAGGGAAGTGTGGACTTGAACCGAAAACTACTCCAAGAACTGATAAAATTCTAGTAAGAAATAGCAAAAGACTTTCGAAGGGTTTATTGGATTATGGTGTTGAAGTGAGCCCCTCGACTATATGGAAAAGGTCTCTGGAAGTTAGCCGTAAGGCAACAAGACCCGAGGAAAAAGCAATTTCCAGTTCAGAAGAAAGTGAAAAAACGGTTAGCAAGGCCGAAAAATAATGAACCCGGACTGTTAACGACTAGAAGAAGGTGATTTTTGGTGATGAAACACATTTATTTGTGCAGGGACGCAAATTAGGTGTAGTTAGATGAAGTGAAGATTATAAACTTTGCTACCAGATCATACTCAACAGACTGTAAAACCCCATTCTAAACAAATGTTTTGTTTGTTTTTCACTGCAAATGGCACTAGAAGCTCTCTTAAGGTATCCGACTAGTTGCGACAACTTTTTTTTAAAAAAAGGAGATATGGGGATTTTTTTGCTATTTTTAGATTTGCTGAGTGCATTTTAAGAAAAATGTGCAAAAATTAAGAAGAGAAAAACAAATTATTATTACTAAAATGGGGAAAAATAGGTAAAAATTGACAAAAAATAGCATAAACGCGGCCCATTCTGCACCAAAGGTTTATGAACAAATTTTCAATTTTTTCTATCTCTAATGTGTTGATGTATTATTCGATTTTGAAATGACCTTCAGGATAAGAGATATTTTCTTTTTTACAAAAACTAGAGCACTTTATCTCGGTTACTATATGAAAATGCTTAAAAAGACAGTGATTATATTCACATAAGGGTCTGTAAATTTTGTAATAAAACAGTGATGGATAAATCTGAAGGCTAAAACAATTCTACTATTATACAGAACTTACAGAAAAAATTTCACATAGTTAATCATGTTCAAAACTTTTTTTAGCAATCGCTGACCCCGTTTGATTATTTTCGAAAAATTCCAATTCGAGTAAAACGCATTTTAAAATATGACATCTTGCTTAAAGTAATGGGCATCTGCTTTTACTGAAACACTTGTAGTTTTTGTTCCAGTAAACGGAAATTGATAAACTTGGTATTTTTATAAAGCTAATAAGATGGTCCATAATATAAAATCATAAAAAAAATTGTCAATTTTTGGCCAAATTCACAATTTTAGGGTAGTCGAATACCTTAAGTCCATGATGAATTCTGTCAAATACATATAAATTTTAAACAGTAGAATTATTGTATTCATAGAAACATTTGATGGAATATTTCAACATGACTTGGCTTTTTGTCGCAATTCTAAATTCGTCCATATTTTTATGCGGGAAAATAAAGTAAAAGTGCTTAATTGACCTGGCAATCCACAAAACCTAAACCCTATTTAGAATTTATGACATTTTCTCAGGAATTACTTAGCTAAGATGAGCTGTACGACAACAGACAAATGATTAAAAGTGCTAACAAGTGTGGTTATACAATGATGAAGTTATATATATATAATAACATGTGCACTGCACTAGAGTGAAGTCAACACAAAGATGAATTGAAGAGGTCATTTCTGTCATAAGAGGACATATTTCGTACTAATATGAAGGGTGTTTTTTTTTTGTCTATTTAGTGTCTGCAATGATTAAAAGCTAAGGTCTCAGAAAAAATCATTTTCTTATCGCTTATCCCAATTAATTCGAACAGTAGAGTATGTAGAGAGCTCCTTGATTTTTCTTTTCAAGAAGTCACGCTAATTAAAAAATTGTGTGAAAAAAGCAACAACTAAGTATTAAAAAACAAATTCCCGGAAAAAATATATCAATTTGTATTTCTTCTTACAAAAAACTGCTTTAAAAAGCAAATTTCAAGATTTAATAATATGATTTTGTTTTCTTATTTTACATCATAACTAGAAGAATTCGTAGTACTTAAGAAAACATGTTTACAACACGAACAAGCTTTCATCCAAGTTTATTTCTCCTGCATTGATAATTTAATATCCTTACGCTTCACAAACATTTTGAGTTAATCGAAAACGACTTTTATCAAAATGGAGTGTTTATTTTTAATTTCTTTAAAAGTCCTCTCAATTTACATTTCTTTATATTGCAAATTCCTAGAATATCTGATACAATATCTTTGACCTTTTGAAGTAGATGGGAAATAAAGTTTGAAATAAATGCAAACTGAGTGATCTGGTTTTTTTTATTTATTTATTTCTTGAATTTTGAAGGAAAAACCAATTACGAGTTAATATGGTGAGCTCTATCTAAAGATTTCATCTTTGATAGGGTGTGCTTAAAATGAAAGCTTCGAGGGCAAAAGGATTCATTATTCGCCATTTTGATGCATGAATAAATAACTCCATAATAAACGTTTATGGAGTCTTAAATCGTCTTTTTGTTTAAATTTTCCCAGAAATTCTTCAATAATTCATACTATTGATATTTTCCCCAGAGTTTTTAAAATTTTATAAAAGGTTCCAGTATTTTTAACCACTTAGATTTATGAAGATGCAACTTTAATATTCGATAATTGTCTTAGAGATAGCGTGCCCACCTCGTAAGCCAAAGAATGCGGGTTCGATCCCGGCTGGAGACGATAGATTTTCTGGATGTTAAAATCATTGTCATATGATTGTACGGCATGTAAAAGATCCCTTGAGTATCAATTAGGCTTACAAAATGAAATCACGGCAATATTTAGCATACGACAAGAGGTTGAATTGTATAAATTCAAGTGTCGAAAATGCCACTAGATGTTGTAACCAATTAAATGGCTCTCCGCCTGGTGACTTGCCGTGTCTGCTAAGGTTTAGCTGCCAAAATGCAACCCATTAGATAAAAAAATATATAATAATTTCATATTTTGTGAAAAGAATGTTTACTAGACTCGTGAATATTATAAATGATGCAACTACTTTTCTACTTATTAAAAATTCATGAAATGTATTCATCTCCACGTTAAAAAATAATTAGGACTAATTTACAAGAATATTATTAACAACCTTAATAAAGTTCTGAGTTCCAGTTATGAAAATTTATTTATTTCATAATATATTTAAAAATGCTGGAACTACACATCCCTATAAAATTTTTATCATCTGAGAAATTTATATTTAAAAAATATTTATTTTAATATAAATATTTATTAAAATATATATTAAATATAATTATATTAAAATATAATCTATCTATTTTTTATTAAATAATAATTTTGCAGTTAAAAAAAATTAATGAAACATATAATTCTTTATTTTTTTTAACTTTAAAATTAAAGAAAAATGCTCTAACTCCTTTTTTTCCCCCTTTATCGGATAAAAAATACTTCGATTAATGACAAACATTTTCTTAAAGTCAAACGTAAAATCTCTGCCACAACAAATAAAATATTAATAATAATACATTTCTAGTTCTTACAGATATTGATAAATCGCATTTATTTACGGAATAAAACAAAAATAAATTCAATGAAATAAACGAAAAACTTAAAAGAGCCTTCTTTACGAGTTTATTAGAATTATATGTAATTATTGAAAGAGAGTAACGCCTTTGTATAATTTTTATATCCTAATTAAGAGCTCAGTTTTCAATCCATCGGTCTATTTTTTACAAAAAAAAAGAAAAAGAAACACAGATTATTTTAAAAAATACCGTTTTTTTATATGATGTTTTATTAAAAAGGTATTTAGCAAAATAAGTCCTCATATTGGCAATAATTAAGAAAAATGTCCATGCGATGAAAAAATCGATATCATTTTTGTATTCACTTTATGTAGTTAACTAACATTCGTTTTATTATTGTGTGTGTGTAATAACTGAACTGAACTGAACTCAGTGGCGCAACAGCCCATGAGGGTCAAGGCCTGTTGTGCCTATCTCAACTTTCGTGAACTTAGGCGCTGGGGTGTATGTGCAGATATTTCGGTCAAGTGGGTGGGTGAGAAATAACCTGCCATCAGTTCTAAATAACTTCAAAGTTGCAATGGCCCTGGCCTTCAGAACTGGAGTTTAAATACTTATTGCTTGCTTGCCTGACACGATTTATTCATAATCGTATCTCTTGTAAAATTAACAACTTGTATTTCTTAAAACAAAATTACATCAGAATCTATCGAACGATATCTTTCCACCAATTGTAGCCTTCGTCCGCGGAAGTCACGGGCATTGGCAGACTTCATCTTGCCACCTCATATAATAGCCAACATTCTGAAAACTCTCCCTCTTTCTATCTTTGCCTTTGTTTTCAATATGTGAAACTTTATCTTCAATATTTTTACTATATTGACTAGTTATCTAAGGTTAATAGCTATTTTGTGTATATTTATGAATTTTATATATACACTCATGGACAAAAGCATTAGCAATTGTTTAAGAAGCAATTTATGGAAAAAAAGTTTTTTTGATTTCTTGAACCCACACACACACACACACACACACATCACATGGTGAACCCCCTTAAATAATCTTATTCACCCTCAAACCCCTACACGGTAGTAAAGAGTTCGCTCTACTTTTATATATTATTAAATTAATTATTAAATTAATTTTTAAGTTAAAATTTCCAAAATTGACATATATATATGCTAGTTGAAGAAAATGGTTTTTAACAAAGTAATATGCCACACACACAGAAATAAAACTAGTAACTTACTATAATATAAAACAAAGTTATATTTCATAGAATTGCATAAAATATAAATGGAAATGTTTCTAACCCAAAAGATCTCGTTTTGCGCCTATATCTTGAGCATTCCAGTTCCAGGACACCTTGGAGGGCCAAAGAGTATAACCTTCATGATGTTTACTGGTCAGAACTACATACCTATTGGAGAGGAAATAAAGAAATGTTAATTCACAGCCTTGTATTAACAAGCATTCCATGGCTACTTATTGTTATTGGTCATTTTTGAAATGGTAGATTAATTTCCCCTCCTCTTGCTGTTCGTATTATGTAAATATTTTGATGCTTAATTTTATTATTCCCTCTTTCTTTTTATGTGACATTTAATTAAGAATTCCAATTAATACGATATGAATAGTGTAGAAATCTATAAATATAATTTTAATTTACATGTGTTAGATAATCAAATATGAGATTACATATGAAGTATTGATTCATGTTTTAGAAGAATATATCGGTAAATATTCAATAAAAATGTAAGGCAATGCGTCAGTATCATTCTATGACAATTTTTCTATGGTGCAATAAAACACTTATTCATCACTAATTAAGAAAAAAAAGCTGTTAAATTATTAATTATTCTTCATAAAGATACCTTAGGGGCCTATTTTAGTTAATTTGTTACAGTACTCAAGTTTCCGAATAAATTATTGGCAACCAAAATTATTAAGTACTAAAATATAAACCATTCACCTCACTTTATATTAACGGTATAATCAGAGACCAATTAAAAATATGAAATTATCTTAAAAATTTATTTTCCATTTATCAGGTGACCCAAAAATTCGTTAACGTCTTAAAATTCTGTTATTCACGGAATTATTTAGGTACAGGGGTAAGAATTGACACACTTGCTTGAAATGTCATGGGATTTTACCGAGACCAAACAAAGTACAAAAATTGCCAACAGATGGCACTTTTTTTAACAAAAGCAACAACTACCATAACAATTGATTTTTAGCAATACACGATGTTCTTTATAACAAATGTTCAACGTCGGCCGTAATTAATCAACAATACCAGTAGTCGAGGAATAATATTGAGAATAGCACTATACACCATATCTATAGGTAAGGTGAGATGCTGTCGGATGTTGTCTCTTAGCATTCCGAATAAGGTTGGATGATCTCTGTAGACTTGCGACTTCAGGTAACCCCACAATCACACGGATTGAGGTCTGGAATCCTAGGAGGCCAAGCATTATGGTTCAGCGCGTGATCCTTGCCAAACAATGCGCGCAAGAGGTCTTTCATACCCTTCTTGAAGTGATAGGATCGTAAAGCTGCAGTAACAGGTACTCCATTCCGATAGTACAGCTTTGCTAACACTGCCATTTTTCTGGTAGAGTTAACATGCCACCATTTCTGGTACATCCGTTTTCTTTCCGACTACAACTCATTGTATACACGATTTTCATGTGTCGTCACTGTCGTTTTTCTGTCCAGTACCATCTATAATGGGTACTATTTGGGTAATAAGGGCAGTGGGTAGCCAAATGGTTAGAGAATTAAACGCTAGACCGGAAGGCCTGGGTTAGATGCCCGATGTCACCAAATACCCTCCGAGTACACACGGAGCACGTGCTCGTTAAATCAGTGGGTCCGAAAGTCTTGTGAGTGATTGTAGCAGCAACCACGGGTGCAGGAGGCTGGAGAATATTTCTCGCCCCTCCAGTTCCATGGCTAAATTGTGGAGGTGGAGATCTTGTCTTCATCTATCTTGTATGAATCGAACCAAATCGTACTGTCACCTGTACGGTGCTCAAAGCTAAAAGCCAACGACAGGCGTACACCTAGCTCCTTGCCGCGATGAATTTCGTGGGCCTCGATTTGACACCGTCAGACAGGTGGCATTAGAAATAACAACTATTTGGGTTCTTCTACTAATCCTCTTGAGGGAAATATTCTAACTGCGATTTTAGCTTAAAAGCCACTTTTCGTATAGATGACTTTATTTTATGCAAATGTAACTACTATTTAAGGGCCTGTAGTTGGGTAATGGTTAATGTGGTTAAGCGTGAACTAATATTAGTAAGCGTGAACAGCGACTGTGTGGTGGCGCGTCTAGTGATTAAAGTTGACATAGAATCCACCAGGAATTGGTGAAATAATCAACCTTGGAGCTGACTGAAATATTGGGCTTCGAAAAGGATCAGAACAAGGCGCTAGAGTTCCAGATAAGTGTTTTCAAAAATAAAGCATATTCGGTAAGGTATTAGGATTTTCAAATGCTCCCCGAGTTAAGTTACAAAATTGCATGCTTCGTAAAGTGCAAAGAGTGAATAAATATAGCTATTTTTATGATCATGTCTGCTTCTTTCTCGAGCCCTCTCACTCCTACGACCTTCAAGCCTCAAAATATCTGTTGTCCATTTTGGGGGGGAGGGTTAAAAAAAATCTTTATTTCAAGCATGCATGCTGGAATGCTAATTTTTACCTCTGTGTACCTACATTATTCCGTGAATTATTGAACTTTCAAAGGTTAAAGGACTTTTGAGTCATCTGGTAAATGCTTTCAGAGTTTTATCAGACACTTTTAGAGGATTGCAGCCGATTTTAAACAGATATCTCGTAGAGAGGTCATTAATCTGTGTTTAGTTCATTATCAAATGATTAATTACTGTCTGATGCTTCAACATTTTAATCAAGGGGATTGATGAAATAATTACATTCTCAATTAAATAATTAATGAGTTCACGTTACCGACATTCTTTAAAATTTTTACAATTCCTGCTTTTTTGATACCTTTTTCAATTCCTACTTTTTTTCTCACTCTCTCTCTCTCTCTTATATATATTTATCTTGTTCAAACTTTCAATCGTTGTAAAAAAATACTTTACATTCAACCATCCAAGTTCAAATACATTTTCTTAAACTCGTAGTGGTTACCACTTCATGTTAATACAGTTTTTTAAATATTCATACATTAATTAAATTAAATTAATTTTCCGGTTTTCGATGCCAACTTAGATTCGTCTTCATTGTAGTAACAATGTAACCGTTAAAACAATGATAAACATTGGCGTCGAAAACCGGTTTTTCAGACAAACCTTCCAAACCGGGTGTGCACATTGTTACAAAAATGCAGATAAATCATGCTTTATATATTTATACATATATGTATGTAAGTATATATATATATATATATATATATATATATATATATATATATATATTGTTCAAATTTTCAATCATTCATAAAATACTTTCTATTCATCCATTCAAAGTAGGAATTGACTTTAAAAAATTTATATTACTTGTTATTGTTAAGATGTAAATAAATGAAAATTGGTGAAATAATTTTAATATTTTATTTTTCTTATTATAGTCAGGTATATGTGTGTGTGGGGGGGGGGCTTCAGTAACTTTGCAAGTATTACTATCATAAACTATACGATTTCAATTATACAGAAGGATTATAGCTATTCTGTGTTCAATTATGTTAAACTCAGTTATATTATTAGTGAAGAAATTATACACAACTATAATTCATGATATTAAATATATATGCTAGAAATCAATACCATTTTTAAGGTCGTGGGTACCCTAGTGGTTAGAGCATCGGACTCCAGACCGGAGGGCCTGGGTTCGATGCCCGATGCCACCAAAAACAATCCGAGTACACACTGAGTACGTGCTCGTTAAATCAGTGGGTCCAAAAGTCTTGTGGGTGGTCTCAGCAGAAACCACGAGTGCAGGGGGCTGGAGAATATTTCCCTCCAGTTCCATGCCTAAATTGTGGAGGTAGAGACAGATGGTGTCGCCATCTATTGTGAAGAAGCCCAATCTGTCTCAGGCTCTGGCAACTTTCATTCCTTCCCTTCGGGAAAGACACATCAATATCATTTCATTAAATTTGAACATTTTTGAGTTGAAGAGTTATTCAAATTTAAAATTGTTTCGTTGCTTTATTGCTTAAAAAATCTAAATATAATTTACATTTTTATTTTTATTTTATACCCTCACAAATTCGTTGAGAAGTTTATTATAGTTAATTTTTAATTGCTGCAAAAAAGGAATTCCTTCTATGTATAGTTACGGATACGAAACTCGAAAAAATTTGCAACATCTTTTTCAAAAAGAGCATTCGTTAAAAACAATAGGCTCTTTCAGTAACATTTCATAATGGGAGGCAGAATGTGAAAGTTTAAATTATGTACTGTGAATTTGAAATAAACATTTTTTTTTCAATTCATAACTCTAATACTATTTTGAAAGATCATTTAAAATTCAAGACACAAAAATCATTTGAGTATTTCAATGTTAGTCATCTCTCCCTCAAAGTACGAGGGCTGTTCAAAAAGTATCGAGACTGAATTTATTATGCAACAACATACATACATAAACACGTTTTGAGTCAATCTCCTTCGAAATATGCTCCATTGGCAGTAACACACTTGGCCCAACGATGTTTCCAGTCCTCGAAACATTTCTGGAACTCAGACTTTGGGATGGCCTGAAGCTGCTGTGTCGAATTCTGTTTTATGGTTTCAATGTCCTGAAACCGGTGTCCTTTTAAGGTGTTCTTGATCTTGGGAAAGAGGAAAAATCAGCACCACTGCCTTCACTTGTGCAATCTTGTCCTCATTGCGAGAGGTGGATGGGCGTCCAGAATGGGGATCACTGTTCACTGATTGACGACCCTCCTTGAATCGCCGGAACCGCTCGAAAACCCGAGCACGACTCATTGCCTCATCTCCAAATGTTGTTTTCATCATCTCGTAGGTTTTGGTGCCCATTTTACGGAGCTTAAAGCAAAACTTGATACAGATTCGCTAATCCGTGTTTTCACACATTTTTTTTTCGACGAACGCACGCAAACACTCCACGTGAAAGAAGTCAGTGTCACTGAACGGCGCGCTGTACAGACCTTCCGAATTTTGTGAGACAAGGTGAAATATGCGCGTGCATGATGCGCACAGTCCCTCCGCTGGGGGTTTTCTCGAATAAATAGAATAAATTCAGTATCGATACTTTCTGAACAGCCTTCGTAGATCCAATTCTCATCATAGGAATTTCTAAACTTACAGGAAATGGAATCTTAAAGTTCCGTTTTTTATTAGGTGGCTTGAAGCGCGGTATATTTAGAAATTTAAAAACACATTGATTGATTTGATTTTTTTAATTAAAGTCGTAATCTATAAGCAACGCGAGGGCTATGGGTGCCAAATCTCGTAATTCTAAACTTCATTCAAGTATCGAAGACGAAATCTGCTCAAAATATAGTAAAAAATAATTAAAGAAGTTTTATATATTCGCAGAAGTATAAAAAAAAGATAAGGATAAAAAGGGATTTTTAAAAACTGAAGAGTACCGAATAAAATTTATTTCCGTTGTAAGCTGAAAACATAAAACAAAACATCCATCTATGTTTTGAAATCAATTGCGCAGATCAGAATTACCGCTACGTTACACTTTTAGTATATTTATTTCTAATATTGCCCTTTTCCCACAGTAAGAAAAAGTTGTGATTTTTATCCTTTCAGTAAGGGAAGTGGAAACATATTAGAACCTGCACTTTCAGCAAAACATTAACATATATATTGCCAAAAAGTTGTTTTCTGTCATTTCTCACTTGAGATTCAATTAAAGCTAACCGATTTTAAGTGCAAACTAATAAATATCCATGAGTTTAATAAAAAAAGCAAAACTTTCATTCAACATAGACCCAAAAAGCAATTGTCAACATACTAAAAATACGCTTTTTGTCTAATATGTGTACTTAAATTCAACAAAACTTGATGACGGTATGTAAAAATATGAAATAACCAGTTATATAATATATATATACTAGCTGTTACCCGCCCGCTTCGCTGGGTATTTCATGATGTTTTATAAATTTTTACTGCTTATATATATGTATAAATTATTGATATCTAAGTCTTAGCATTAAGAATTCGATTGAATTGAAAAATATACTTATACCTGTAACTGTCACCTGTTGATAAAAAAAAGGGCAGAACTCATCTAATTTGTATTTTCTAAAAATCTCTAAAATTGAAGCATAGAATGATGTTTGCTCTTTCGTAACTCAAAAACCAAGTGGATTCCCGCAAAACCAATTTTCGGTGGATCTCTACTCCGTAAATTGAACATGCAAGCCAAATTTCAAAGTCTAAATCTAACAGAAAAAAGCAAAAGTTTTACTATAAATATCCCCGTAATCCCGTTGAGAGCCGTTTTCCAAAATTACCGCTCTTAGCGGATTTCAATTCAACAAAAGAAAAATGCAAACCAAATTTCATTATTATAGTCCTTGTAGCTCGAAAAAGTAATTTTTTTTTGTCAATACGTCCCAGTAACCTCCTGCAACCCCCCAGAACTTGATTTGCTTAAAATTTATTCTTAGTGGATCCCTATTCAACAAAAGAAACACGCTTAAAAATTTCAAGTATACGGGTCTAACAATTAAAAACAGGAATTTTTTCTGTAACTCCTCTTAACCCCTCGCAAACATCTTTGGGGTCAATTTTCATTTTACTCTTTGTTAGAGGAACTCTATTTCATGAAAGGAACATGCCTACACCAATTTTCAAGCAGGATGATCAAGTAGTTTAAAAATGGAAATATTTATCGATTACGCCTTTTAATCTCCCGAAATTAAACTTGGTAGTTGATATTCGCGAAACCCCCATTTTGTAGCGGTTCTCTACTTTACGAAAGGAATCTGCTTATCAAATTTCAAGACTGTACGTCTAACAGTTTAAAAATGGGGATAATTGTCTATAACGCCACTTGAGCCCCCGGAACGCCCCTTCTGGGTCTGTTTTCACAAAACCCATTTTGTAGGGGAATTGCACTATGAAAAGAATCTGCTTATCAAAATTTGAAGACTGTGCATCCAATTAATTAAAAATGCAAAAAAATTATCAATAACTCCCTTGAACCCCACAACACCACCTAGGGGTCGATTTTCACAAAACACATTTTGCAGTGTATTTCTATCCTATGAGAGGAATCTGCTAACCAAATTTCAAGACTGTGAGTCTAATAGTTTAAAAAAAGAAATAATTATTTATATCTGCCCTTAACTCCCCGCAACACCCCTTGGGGGTCAATTTTCTCCAAACCCGTTTTGTAGCGGATATTTACTCCATGAAAGAAACATTCCTACCAATTTTCAAGCAGGTAGGTCAAATAGTTTAAAAACGAAAATATTTATCTCTGACGCCACTTATTCCCCTGCAACGCCACTTAGAGGCCTGTTTTCACAAAACCTTCTTATAGCTGATCTCTACTCTATGAAAGAAATCTCTTTATCAAATATAAAGACTGTGCGTCTAATAGTTTAAAAATGGAAATAATTATCTATAACGCCCCTTAAGTCCCCTCAACGCCACTATGGGGCAATTTTCACGAAACCCATTTAGGCGTATCTCTACCCTATGAGAGGAATCTGCTTACTAAGTTTCAAGACTGTACGTCTAATAACTTAAAAATAGGAATTTATAACGCCCCTTAAACCCCCCGCCCCCGCAACACCCCTTGAGGGTCAATTTTCCCAAAACCCATTTTGTAGCGGATATTTACTCCAGGAAAGAAACTTACCTACCAATTTTCAAGCAGGTAGGTGAAGTAGTTTAAAAACGGATATATTTATCTATTACGCCCCTTAATCCCCCGCAACGCCACTTAGAAGTCTGTTTTCACAAAACCCGTTTTGTAACTGATCATTATTCTACGAAAGGAATCTATATATATATCAAATTTAAAGACAGTGCGTCAAATAGTTTAAAAATGGAAATAATTATCCATAACGCCCCCTAAGCCCCTGCAACGCCACTTGGGGTCGATTTTCAGCAAACTCATTTTGTTGCGGAACTCTACTCTCTGAAAGGAATCCGCTTACCCAATTTCAAGATTGTACATCAAGTAGTTTAAACATGGAAACAATTATTATTAATGCCCTTAACCCCCCGTAACGCCCCTTGCTTTTCGAATTTCGGAAAATCCTTTCTTAGCTGATGTCTACTCTATCAAAGGAACATGTCTACCAAATTTCAAGTCTGTAGGTTGAATAGTTTCAGAGATTTCGTGATTAGTCAGTCAGTCAGTCAGTGAGTGAGTCGCTTTTCTCCTTTATATATATAGATATATATATTATAAATTTATTTCATACTTTATATTTATTTTGTAGTTATACAAAAAAAAGAAACTTCTAATTCAGAAAAAAATAGGGATTTACGTTAAATAAACTTTGAAGCTTTCCAGTGGAGTATTCAAAAGGCTTGGAGATTCACAACCTTTTCCTCCTTTCATAGACCGATAAATTTTTAATTTTTACCATAGAGATTACCTATCGGCGATTTCTTCTACGCGGTTTTTTAGAATGTAAGCCCCTACTCCCTATAAGAGAGGTATGTGTACACTACTGATATCCTCTGATTATCTTCAGTCTTATTCAAAAAATAAATAAATAAAATAATTACCAGAAATAAAAATCAGCAGGCTCAGGCATTTTTTTTCTCAAAAAAACTCCAGTTTTAATTTTTTACTGTTAATTTTAAATATTTGAGAACCTAAGCTGTTAAAATTGGCAACATTAATCTTTTGTATTTTAACATATGTATTTAAAATTGTACACAGCTGGCCATCGTAAATGCAACACCAAGAAAGACAAGAGATAGCACAACAAAATTTATTTTGTAGATGACATGTTGACCAAGTATCAAATGATTAAATTTATAGACTTCTGGGAAGTGTGGTTCCTACCAGAATCAGTAGCCAGAGTAGCCGCCATTGTTGGAGATCACCGCTGCCACACGCCTCGGCATTGATTCAAAGAGACTTTGGATGGGGTACAGCAGCCCAAGCAGCTTCCACACGTTGCCAAAGTTGATCTGGTGTGGCAGCTGGGGGTGAAATCTGAGTCAATCGTTGAGCAACCATGGACCACATGTTCTTTATCGGCGAAAGATCTAGAGAGCGAGCCGGCCAGGGAAGCAATTCAATCTGGTGATTGACGAAGAACCTTTGGACAAGGCGTGCCACGTGTGGTTGCGCATTATCCTGTTGAAATATGGCTGTGGTCAAACCCTGAAGGTAAGGAAGGACAACTGGCTCCAACACCTCGGAGATGTAGCGCTGGCTGTTTAAAGTACTGGCAATGCATACTAGAGGAGTGCGAGAGTGAAATCCAATACCGCCCCATACCATAATACCCGGTGCAGGACCAGTGTGGCGGTGGAGGACGCAGCTGTTCAGCATCCTCTCTCCACGGTGTCTCCAGACTCGATTCCGACCATCGTGGTGTTGCAGACAGATGCTTGACTCGTCAGTAAAGGTAATTTAATTCCATTCTGCCGTCCACATCCTTCTTTCATCGCACCATTGGCGGCGGAGACGTCTGTGGTTCTGCATCAAGGGTAGACCAAGCAATGGACGTCTTGCGGACAGACCACTCTGCTGTAAACGGCGTCGAATGGTACGCGCAGGCACTGAATGATGCGTTACAGACTCAATATGCTGTGCTATGGTTCGTGATGTGACTGAGCGATCCGTCACTGCCATGCACACAATTTGCCTGTCCTCACGTGAAGGGGTGCACTGAGGTGGATGCGATCGACCACGTCGGTCCGTCGTACTCTCCTGCATCCACCGGTCACATATTCGCATTACAGTTGTTTGGTTTCGTCCAACACGACTACCGATTTCCCTGAAAGATAATCCACAATCTCTGTAGGCCACTATCCTTCCTCTGTCGAACTCAGATACTTGATGAAAAGCTGATCGCTGTTTTCTACGAGACATAACTGATCGTTTTTTGAAAAAACCACAAGAAAAACACAATTGCCGAACTTGAAATCGTCGAAATCTCCAAGCCTTAAATAGCGCTTTGAGGTGGCGCCACAGGCGTGCGTGATGTGTGTCTGCGCTGAAATTCTAATCATTTGCATATCTCACCTCCGCTAATGCATGTTGTAAATTTCATGTTATTTGCGTTCTTCCTTCAGAGTGCTGCATTTACTGTGGCCAGCAGTGTATATATTTTAGCATTTATACATATAATATAAAAGAAAGCTTTTAGAAAAGCAAAAGAAAAGCTTAAAAATATCTGGAGAAAATGTTTAAGTAGCAGTCAAAAACGAAAAATAAAACATAGGATCCCAGAACAGTGTTATACACAAAGGAAAGGGGAATTCAACTCCCCCTTCCTTTGACTAACAGACTTTTAATTTTAAGCATACAGATTACCTCTAAGTTCTACGTGTTTTCTTTTAATTCTAACACTCAGCCCTGTAAGAGAGGTCTATGTTCAAAGAACTGTCAAAAGTTATCCAGATTTTTCTAATCCAAAGCTGTCAGAATAACAGAATGAAGAAAGGAAATGACAGGTTTGGAAACAGTAAATGTAACCGATGAGGTAGAAGTATTTGAAGAGCACATTGGAGACAGAGGAGTTACCGAACCCCGAGCCGAATGTCATCCAGAACAGAGACAAAGACTGCGTGCAAAGAGAGACGGAAACAATTCGGAAATTGAGGAAATTATTGATGTAAGTGTAAACAATACAGATATAAGATTTTTGACAAAGTTAATTACTTCTGGATTAATCAATTTTTGCCAAAACCCCCCACCCATCTGCGTTTCTTCAAAATACTCGTAGGAACAAATCTGACTCATATTCAGAATCTAAGCAGATTTTTCGTTACAGTTTTTATAACTAAATGTATGAAAAACGGTCAGACGGCTGTAAGACCCTGTTTAGCAATTCTTTATGTAAAGAAGCTGCAAATTATTTTCCCACGGAAAATAATTTGGGGAAAAAAGATTCCTGCATCCATGAGGAATTTGATGACCATAAGAAATAAATGATGATCTACCTCACACGAAAAAGATATGATATACACAAAAACAACTGCAAAATATTGCAATATTTTAGAACGGGAAATATAACGCAATATTTTTAACTCAAAGAGGTTTGCCACTACAAGGCCATGAATAAAAGTGTTGGCTTTGCATGTTTGCACTTAAAATTGCTAATTTTATGGGTCTTTTTTTCATGGAGCTTATAAAGCCCCCGTGTAGCTGAACAGTGCGACGTTATTATTCACTCACTCATTCATGAATCTTATTTCAGAATTCGATTCTTTTTTTGAAGGAATACCTCATAAGTGTCACTTATCAGCGATGCTGGCCTTCCTGTTGAAAACATCTGTGAGCAATCATATGATAACGCGTCTAATATGAGTGGAAAATACGATAGCTTAGAAGCACGAATAAAAATAATGCACGGCATATTTTGCTCCTTGTTCTGTGCATTTTTTACTTTTGGTTGAACTGCAAGCAGTATTTTATTACAGAATATTTTGGAACTGGTCAGTATTGTGACGTAGTCACAAAGGAGAAATCTCCCCTATTCACGACGCATACCACAGCTGGAGAGCACGTGGCTTTGGCGTCATTGTGATTTGTCGGACATCTGGACTGTCGACGCCGGTGTAACTGGTAAACACTATGGGCTGGGCATCATTGCATTATTTTTCGTCCATAGGCAGTGATTGTCCGTCTTGAAAGGCTGGCGCCTCGGCAGATGGCGGCGGGTAACATCAAAAGAGGAAAAGGCGGTGAGGTGGTTCGAGTACCAGATGTCAACCAAGCCCTTGTCACCGGAAACTTTTGAGAGGGGCCCGAGCCTTTGTTATCCCTGCACCAATGGTGGGCTAGCGAGACCGAGGTGCAGGGTGCAAAGCCCTGCCAATGGGAGTTGATGAGGGGTGTGGAGTGGACCCGCCCCTGGAGTTTAAAAGGGTCGACCCAGTGAAAGAGAGGGGGGACTCCTGAGATTCACTCCTGAGACAGTATCCGACGGACTAATAAGGAAGCGCGAGGCGTGTGCCAGCAGTGGATTGACTCCTGAGACAGTATCCGGCGGATTAAGAAGGAAGCGTGAGGCGAGTGCCCGCGGTAGAGAAATTCGACAATCTAATTTTCGTACTCCGTATCCTGAAGACCTGATGCCCGGATAAGAAGCGAGGAGTGGATACGGATGCAACCGGCTGGCCAAATAGAACTAGCACATGAAACTGACTTTTTCTCTTCCCAGTGATCTTCTAAATATTGAAAATCAAATAAAGCATTTTTAGATCACAATAAAGGTATTTTTAATGGTTAGCCTGGCGTCAAAACCACGCTTCCGAGTCTCACGACGATATAGTATATTTAAACCTTTTCTCTGAGCATCCCCCACACCGTAGGAAAATATTGAGTGAAACAGCATCAATGACATTGTCAGTAAAAAGTTTAAGCACTAGATGGTCTTTTCATTACATGCCTTAAATGTTTACCTAAAAACTTTAAACAAAAATTAAAGGATTTTGAGAACAAAGTAGCTTAAATAAGTACAGAAGTTAAAAGCTTTAGTGACGCCTATAAAAAGAGTGAAAATAAAAATATATTCAGATGGAGGGGAGAAAAAGATGTATTTGTAACTGGAAGGGATTATTTTCGTTTATGTAAAGATATTTTGGTAGCCGAACTTGAAATAAAAAGTTTTTATATGATGATCTAAGAGATAAATTCCTTTTTTTTTGATAAATTTGGATAAAAAAACTTAATTATTTTGAAATTGTATTTTTATTGTTCGTTATGTTACTATACAAAAATGATATTGGAGAAGAGCTGCTCTGTGAATGTAGTTATCCAGGCATTTTTTAGACATGAAATGTTTTGAACGAAGTGATTCTGTTATTGCTTCTGAAATGGTAAAATTAATTTTTGGAAACAATCTGACTGGTCCATTTCCTAATCAATGCAAAATTATTAAAATTTATTTAACAATACCTATATAACGAGTTTTGAAGATGAACGATCTTTTTCAAAAATGACCTGTATCAAAAATAATAATAAATAGATCAATAATGTAGGATGAAAGGTTGAATAACCTTACAATTATATTCATTGAACAAGATATGATGGAATCCATTGTTATTTATAGAATTATTTATATTTAATAAGATGTTTGTATGAAAGTTGCTTTTGTGCTTTTAAAGAATTGTTTTTTACATCCGTTGTTTTATTTATTCTTCCAAAACAATTAGACTATTTTAAAATATTTAAATGGCTTCTCTTGGGCAACGGGCCACAGAAATTCAGTTAGTAATGCCCCCCCCCCAAACCACAACTGTGTATGGGAAATTTCTACTTATTCTGCTGGAATTTGTTGCATGAGTCGTTCTTGCTTAAATTTAGATTTGAGGGTTGAATCTTTTGATCTGTTCCATTTATGTCATTGGCAAGCTTTCAGCTTTATCATAGTACTCGAACAGATTTTTTATCAATTCATGCTTAGTTTTCTCTTTTAGAAAATATTCTCTAAAATTTTTTTTTCTAATTAAAAAAAAAGGTACTTCATGACGTATTATTTTAACACACCATAGTCTAAATAAGGGGTCGGCAACCTATGGCACGTATGCCACACGTGGTACAATTCTTAGTGGCCCTCTACACTACTCTACAAATTTGTCAATTTTTGAGTGGATGGAAATTGATAAATTTTTATTAGACCTTATTTGACAAAAATCATCAGAATTATAGACATTCACGGAATTACGAAAAAAATCTGAAATAAAACTCTAAAGATAAATTTATACAGCTGTTTTGTAAATTATTGAATATCATTGCTGAAGAGATTTAATTGTTTGAATAGAGAAAATTGTATGTACTCTGCTCTCCGCTTTCAGTTCTACATATCTAAGTAGAAAATCTTTCCTGATATGAAAAATATTTCGAATCCGCGAATACATTGTTGAACAACTGAATGTTCATATAATCGTGTCGAATTCAAAGTATCAAATTATACTCCTGATTTACCAATTTGCAAGTAGAGCGATGTAAGTACTAGATTCACACATTAAAATTTGTATTTATCTTTTTATTTAACTATAATGAAAAGAAATACTTCTATTTTATGTTGCCTATTTCTCTTATTTTGATAAATATGTTTAAAAATACGTAGTATATGTAAAATTTGAATTTTTTAATTTTTGTTGAAGAAATAGTTAGATTTTATGCTGTTTATTTTTGTGTTAAGAAATATCTTTAAAGTGATGCAAATATATAATAAAAATTGTAAATATATCTGTATTATTGATTTACACATTCTCTAACTCTACATGCAAAATTATCGCAGGAATCGAATGGTTTCAAACATGTCCTACTGTGTGGCCCGTTGAATCCTACTGGTACATTGGTTAGACACTCCACAGCTAAAAGGTTGCCGACCCCTGGTCTAAATTCTATTCATTTTCCATTAGAAAGTCGTTTTGTTTTGCAAAACATTGCACGTTATTCTTTTAGCAGTTCTTGAAAGGATACATTTGACTTCATTTAAAATAGCAGACATGTCTGCTAAATAGGATGAACATTACGCAACCATATTTCATCGCATAATTTTGGAGCATAGTTATGACTTCGCTCGTTTAAAAAAAAAAAAGAGAAACGCGTCTTACAGTAGTCGCATATGATGTGTTACATCTGACTTGTTATCATGGTAAATACGCAATAGTGACTTTAATCCTGAAAGAAATGAATCGGTTATGACTGGAAATAATTCTCTATCGAATAATTATATCTTTAATGAAAATTTTATTTAATTAACACAAGGAGTAATGCAGTTTTTTTATCAAAAATATTTATTATTGTTCAATTTGGGGAAGAGCGGAGACAATAGATTTATGAAAACTAAAGTATGACACATATACTTGTGATTTCAAAGTATTTAAAAATCGTTGAAAAACGGCGTCATTAACAGTACCACTGTTAGTTGTCGAAACATTTCGATTTGTGTTCATTTCGAGCTTGAGTTCATCTTTCAGAAAAGTTATGAGCGGCTCAGCTTCTGGCAAACTGAAGTTAACGTTAAAATCACCACTCAAAATCATGGGAAGCGAGTGATAGTTTTTTTTTTAAAGAGCAGAACCACCTTCGGTATACGTAAAAGTACAAAATGTAGGAAATCTTTAATTTTTTTTAACTGTTTGATTCGGAGAAATGTATGCGACCACCAAAATGACAAGACTTGCTGATATGTGCAGTAGGCGGGCGTCTTAATTGCTACTACAGTTGGACCCCGAGACGAGGCTAGCGAAGAGACACCCCAAGGCGCTGAATTGGTCAAATCAAACAGCGCGCGCTTCCCCCGACTTCCTGATACGCATTTCCGTCCCTTTTCACGAAATCACTCCAACAAATATCCAGTAACCGAGAGTAAAGATGTTACACATCAATAATCCAACTTGATCTTTTACTGAAAAAGTTGGCTCGAGAGTGAGAGAATATTAACGTCGCACTGATTAGCAACACGAGGGCTTTTGGCGACGGTCCGCGTAATTTTGAACCATGGTCAAGTGACGCGGACGACACCTGAGCTGGCACCCCCTCTCCTAACTGCCACACCACACCAACGGGAGGACGTTTGAGCTCTCGACAGATTTAACGTGCATCGCGCCCATACACGGCGGGTCTTTAGTGGTACGAGGATCGAACTCATGACACGCTAGCCATGATCCGATGCCTAGACCACTCGGCCACCGCGGCCGTTAAAGTTGGCTCGAAATTTTCCCTTCGATAACTATGACTTCGATTGTAAAAGCTCTATTGGTATTACGTTATCCTTTTTGCAAAGAAATAATTCTATTACGCTAGCAGCGTAACTGGTTTTGTAATTGAATAAGGCAAAATAGCTTTTTAAAAAATCAGAACATTAAAAATAATTATGGATTTTGAAAAGAATAAAATATCCAGCTATTTTAAAAATAAAATTAAAAAAAAAACTATTCAGCAAAAAACAAAACTAACAATTACCAAAATACAGGAAAAAAACTTTTTTGCTCTATATTTACATTAGGTTACAGTGAATATACATAAGTATAGACGCCATGAAATAATCCAAAAATAAACTCTGAAGACATGACAATTGGCATTCGATAATATTTCTCACAGTAAAGCGAATAGTCCCGAATTTAATTATCTTTATTTTACAAAATTCATCACTTTCAGAACATCCTTGAATATACATTCGATATTAGTTTTAATATAAGCGCGCAATGAATATGTTTAATGTGTAATGGTAATTGAAATTATTCGTGATATTGCGTTTTTGTTGGAGCACAATAACGATTTTGCTCCATCTGTAAAAACAAATATAGCAATAATTTACCGTCGTTGACTTTGATCTCTGTTTTTTTCTTCAATTCACTGGTTCTTAATCACTCTTCCATTCTAAAAATTTGTTAAAGATATATGTAATTATTTATGTATTTTTGCTATGCGTATATATGTTATTTTATAAATTTCATGAAAATTAAAAAGACGCATTCTTAATTTCACAATCATTTTTATGAATATAAAATAAATCTAATTAACAATTGGTTTACCAGGTTGCAGTGTTTATAAAAAGTGTTGTATAGTAATTTAAAATAATAAAATAGTTTAGCAAATGCATCTTATATATTTTTTTTATGCTTCACTTACAATATCACAAAATTATACTACTTTATCACTTTTCGAATCTTTCACGACCTTATAGTGTTCGAAATCACTTTCCTCTTTATATAAACTGTGTTTTATTCTTTTATTTATGTAGTGTTATTTTGTTTCATATTACTTAAATAGTTTTAAATTTGGAACAACCCAAA